>LJIJ01002871.1:0-22989 GCA_001718145.1 Orchesella cincta
ATCACAATTGACCAGCATTTAACACTTCTCGTACTCACTGCCATATAATGCTATGGGTCTTAAATCGGGACGAGTGTTTCTCTCAAAAACAATTTTACTACTACAATTAAAAATATACTATCAGAACATTCTATGGCAATTGAACAGGTGCGAAAATGGTCGACCGACGTTGATACAAATCCCCAGCCAAAGTAGTTTGAGTTGAAATGAATTTGGCAAGCGTTCTTGAACACACTGATTACAACTGGAGGACACAAAGTCTACTGAACAAAGTGCCCCAAAGGAAGTAAATTAGAATGCGACGTTGATAACTGCAACTTCGTTGCTCATATATTTGGAAACTCTGATGTTGTGGGGATGAAAGATGCCTACGAAACTATGGAGCAACACATTTATTCACACCTTGATCAAGACAAGGCAAAATGTTAACTGTTAATTCTTTTCGTGATATTGACTTCTGTATTTGGCACCGCTGCAGTATTTTCTTATATCAGGCAGTGTAACTTATTTAAATATTATTTCTAACAATTAGATATTGATGAGCTCAAAGTTTAACTGGACGACGCCTCAATTCAACTGGAGTGTCGCTACAAGACAAGTTGCACATGACCCATTCTTGTTCGCTTGATCCGGAATAACAGAGACAAACACGAAGCATTGCCCCACCGAACAGCGTGCCCATTACTGAAAGAGCCCTATTTCGAAAAGCAAATTATTGAGGAGTAGCCTGCTCCATTGTCGAGCGCTTCCAGCTTGGCATCTCCATTCCGAATAGGTTCCACCTTCTTTATTCTTTTATTTTTTTATTTTTTTTTTTTCCTTATTTTTATTGTTCTTGTTTTTTATTATTTTCTATTTTCTTAAGCTCCGACACTTGTGGCCCACGATATTTTTGGATGTTGCCAATCGTTATCCCTTTTTTCGTCTCATGCGTTCCCGCATGAGAATGAGGCTTGAGGCAGAATTCCTTCAACCGCTCCTAAAAGGCCCACGGGCCGCACTAATTTTCTGATAAGCCATGATGTAGGAGCGGTTAATAGCGAAACTGGCAGGTCAATCTTCCTGGCTCCGCCCACCTAATAAAATAAACGATAAAGATATCCAGTTTCCCAATCTATACAGTATCAAGACGACAGGAAAAGCCGAAAATCAAAGCTGCGCCGATGTCCAAATTGCTCCCTTACCGCAAAAGCCAAGTACATGGACCAATCAAGTTCCTCGTCATCCTTGCTGCAGCAAGCGAATGAGTTTTTCCGCTCATCAATCTCTCGCACCTAGTTGACCTAATAAAAAATGAGAATTACAAAAAAGCAGTTTCACTTTCGGCATCCTGCAACCCGGACAGAGCTCTGAAAAAGGTTTAGGAGGTTTCCCACTCGTGTTTTATTCGTTACAAAGTGGACGGCTCGATTTCGGAACCAACGCTGAATTCTTCCGAATTTTCCTTCTCTCCCGGATCGAACTGTAATCATTCTTTGAGCGGACGATACTCAACAGTTCAAGTATTTATATTCAGCAGCTGACGCTGGTCCACTGCTACACAAACATGAAATGGGAATTAATGCTAGTGGAGCCAAGCCAATCCGTGAAAAGAAAATAAAGTATTTGTTTTGGATGGAAAAAAACACTCGCCAGTGCAGCTCAACACAGGTCCTGGAGGCGATCAGCATCACAAACTTGGCATCTGGAAATGCACATAACAAAAATTCACACATCCTCTCATGTGCGTATTGCTTCTGCTAAGAGTTGTTTTAAATTACACTTTTATTCATGATGGTTTTTAAAGTTAAAACATGTGAATCGTACAAACGCATAACACCAATTCATGTTTTTGCCCTTTACACAAGACCGGAAGTGAAGAAATCAGACATGAGCTGGACTCCCACATTCAACACGAATCCCATATCTCATGTATAGCTTCGTCTCACAGTCCCCCATTATATCAACCGCGTGATTTAAACATTAGGCCAAAAGAGGAATTCCTTGTGGGAAACGCGATGTAAACAAAAGCGAGATCAAAAAACCATCCCGAGTTGAGCAGAACAAGTTGAGCAGTTGAGCGATTGTTTCTCTGCTGAAGTGTAGCTCCCATATAGTACTGCTTAAAACGAAAAGTAATCCCACTCTCCAGTTTTCCACTCTTGTGTTAGAAAGTTGAGAGGTGCTCTTTGGTTTTTGAATTTTTGAACAGACTGTCTGATTCATACCAGTTTAGCATTCTTGCTGCCTCCTGCTGGAAATACATAGTCACTGGATAACTGTATTGTTGGTAAGTTAAGCCCACTATTGTCAATCGAAACTTGTAATCATTTCCAAATTTAGTTTGTTATTGAATCAGGTGACTGGCTTACTTTTCATTAGTAAACAAATAATTGACGCTCATTACTTGTTGTTGATTTTCAGGTTGTCAGAATCTCTTCATCCAGATCTCACCATCCCCGGCGTCGTCTACAGCTGTCATTTCTTCGCAACTCAAAAACGTCATCCCGGGTTGTGAGCTGCATACTAAAATGATGGCAGATAGGCCTTCCGTCACCGCTGACGGAAAAGCGGAGCGAATCCTATGAAAATGCACTTGTGAAAGTGAGGCTGTCCAAAGTTAAAATAGTTTTTAAATCTTGTTGAACGTGATTTTAAATATTTTGTTGGTAACTCCACAGGTAGGAAGCTCCAGTATGCAAGGGTGGCGGACTAGTATGGAGGATTCTCACACAATTGTCCTTAAACCTCGTCAAGATAGGCCTGCTCACCTTTTTGCAGTCTACGATGGACACGGCAGTGAGTTCAGTATTAAATTAGATAAATATTTATCCAATCAATGTAACTCCAAACTGAAGAATTTCCTGAAGGTTATATAATTTTTCGATTTTTGTCAATGTTTAGCTGACCTGTTTTCAAAGGATGCAGCGGAAAAGCTTTTCTTCGATTATATTGTTAAAAGGGATGATTATTGGAAAGGAAAGGTCAAGTCAGCGATAGAAACAGTGAGCTTAATCATTTTGTATCAACTCGAATAAGCATTACTTACGTTACATTGCCAGTCATCATCATCATTTTTTTATGTTTACAGGCTTTTCCTATGTACGATCGATACTTAAAAGGTGCATCCGCAATTTAAAGATGTGTACGGCCGGCACAACTGCAAACCTAGTTTTGCTTTAGAAACGCGTCAAGTGTATTGCGTAAGTAGAAATTTGGGAGCATCTGAACCATTCACCGTTACTGACATACGTGCCCTCACCCCGGACTCCAGGGTCTTCCTATACGTAGCGTCAGCAATCGAAAAAATTTCTACTTACGCCAATACACTTGCACCGTTTCTAAGCAAAACTTAGCGTTTGCAGTTGTGCCGCCCGTACACATCTTTAAATTGCGGATGCACCTTTAAGTATCGATCGTACATAGGAAAAGCCTGTAAACATAAAAAATGATGATGATGACTGGCAATGTAACGTAAGTAATGCTGATTCGAGTTGATACAAAATGATTAAGCTCACTGTTTCTATCGCTGACTTGACCTTTCCTTTCCAATAATCATCCCTTTTAACATCCATTCAAGAAAAGCTTTTCAGCTGCATCCTTAGAAAACAAGTCAGCTAAATATTGACAAAAATCGAAAAATTATATAACCTTTCAGGAATTCTTTGTGTTTTTTCAGTTCGGAGTTAGATTGATTGGATAAATATTTATCTAATTTAATACTGAACTCACTGCCGTGTCCATCGTAGACTGCAAAAAGGTGAGCAGGCCTATCTTGACGAGGTTTAAGGACAATTGTGTGAGAATCCTCCATACTAGTCCGCCACCCTTGCATACTGGAGCTTTCCTACCTGTGGAGTTCCCAACAAAATATTTAAAATCACGTTCAACAAGATTTAAAAACTATTTAACTTTGGAAAGCCTCACTTTTACAATGCATTTTTCATAGGATTCACTCCGCTTTTCCGTCAGCGGTGACGAAGCCTATCTGCCATCATTTTAGTAAGCAGCTCACAACCCGAGGCCAGGGATGACGGTTATGAGTGCGAAGAAATGAGCAGCTGTAGACGACAGCCGGGATGGTGAGATCTGGATGGAGAGATTCTGACAACCTGAAAATCACAACAAGCAATGAGCGTCAATTATTTGTTTACTAATGAAAAGTAAGCCAGTCACCTGATTCAATAACAAACTAAATTTGGAAATGATTACAAGTTTCGATTGACAATAGTGGGCTTAACTTACCAACAATACAGTTATCCAGTGACTATGTATTTCCAGCAGGAGGCAGCAAAATGCCTTAACTGGTATGAATCAGTCAGTCTGTTCAAAAATTCAAAACCAAAAGCACCTTCTCAACTTTCTAACACAAGAGTGGAAATACTGGAGAGTGGGATTACTTTTCGTTTTAACAGTACTATATGGGAGCTACACTTCACAGAGAAACAATCGCTCAACTTGCTCAACTTGTTCTGCTCAACTCGGGATGGTTTTTTGATCTCGCTTTTGTTTACATCCGTTTCCACAAGGAATTCCTCTTTTGGCCTAATGTTTAAATCACGCGGTTGATAAATGGGGGACTGTGAGACGAAGCTATACATGAGATATGGGATTCGTGTTGAATGTGGGAGTCCAGCTCATGTCTGATTTCTTCACTTCCGGTCTTGTGTAAAGTGCAAAAAACATGATTGGTGTTATGCGTTTGTACGATTCACATGTTTTAACTTTAAAAACATCATGAATAAAAGTGTAATTTAAAACAACTCTTACAGAAGCATACGCACATGAGAGGATGTGTGAATTTTTGTTATGTGCAGTTCCAGATGCCAAGTTTGTGATGCTGGTCGCCTCCAGGACCTGTGTTGAGCTGCACTGGAGAGTGTTTTTCTTCATCCAAAACAAATACTTTATTTTCTTTCTTCACGGATTGGGCTTGGCTCCACTAGCATTAATTCCCATTTCATGTTTGTGTAGCAGTGGACCAGCGTCAGCTGCTGAATATAAATACTTGAACTGTTGAGTATCGTCCGCTCAAGAATGATTGGAGTTCGATCCGGGAGAGAATGAAAATTCGGAAGAATTCAGCGTTGGTTCCGAAATCGAGCCGTCCACTTTGTAACGAATAAAACGAGTGGGAAACCTTCCCACACCTTTTCAGAGCTCTGTCCGGGTTGCAGGATGATGACAGTGATACTGCTGTTTTTGTAATTCTCATCTATATTTATTTTTAGGTCAACTAGGTCGAGAGATTGATGAGTGGAAACTTATTCCTTGCTGCAGCAAGGATGAAGAGGAACTTGATTGTCCATGTACTTGGCTTTTTCGGTAAGGACAATTTGGACATCGGCGCCACTTTGATTCCTTTCCTGTCGTCTTGGACACTGTAATAGATTGGGAACTGGATACTTATCGTTTTTTATTAGGTGGCGGACCAGGAGATTTGACTGCCCAGTTTCCATTAACCTCCTCATCATGGTTATCAAGAAAATTAGTGCCGGTGCCTTTTAGGAGCGGTGAAGGATTCTCCTCACATCGGGGAACGCATGAGACGAAAAGGGAAACGTTGGGACTCCAAAAACATTGTGCCAAAGTGTCTGAGTCTAAAGAGGAACCTACTCGGAAATGGAGATCCAACCAGAACCTCGACATGGAGCAGGCTCCTCCTCAAATAATTTCTTTTCGAATAGCTCTTCAGAATGGACACATGTTCGGTGTCCATGTTCGTGTCCGTATTCCGGATCAGCGAACAAGAATGGGCATGTGCAACTTGTCTTGTAGCGACACTCCAGTTGAATTGAGCGTCGTCCAGTTAAACTTTGGAGCTTTTCAATATCTAATTGTAAGAAACAATATTTAAATAAGTTACACTCCTGATATAAGAAAATACTGCACGGTGCCAATACAGAAGTCAATATCACGAAAAGAATTAACAGTTAACATTTTGCCTTGTCTTGATCAAGGTGTGAATAAATGTGTTGCTCCATAGTTTCGTAGGCATCTTTCATCCCCACAACATCAGAGTTTCCAAATATATGAGCAACGAAGTTGCAGTTATCAACGTCGCATTCTAAAATTTACTTCCTTTGGGGCACTTTGTTCAGTAGACTTTGTGTCCTCCAGTTGTAATCAGTGTTCCAAGAACGCTTCCAAATTCATTTCAACTCAAACTACTTTGCTGGGGATTTGTATCAACGTCGGTGTGACCATTTTCGCACCTGTTCAATTGCCATAGAATGTTCTGATAGTATATTTTGTAAATTGTAGTAGTAAATGTTTTTTTGAGAGAACACTCAGGTCCGATTTAAGACCCATGATTATATGCAGGTGAGTACGAGAGTGTTAAATGACTGGTCATTGTGATGAGGGCAAATGTTCTTGTATTGCGTATGAAAGGTATATTTCCTGCTATATGCTACATTCAAATCAATGAAAATACAAAGGTTGCATCAATTGATGTGAATATGATTACAGAAAACTCATTTCAGAAGCAATATATTTTTCGTTTCCTTTGACCATTTATATTCTTTATCACGTTGTCAATTTTCGTCTTCTTCATTTTGTTGCTGTCTACAAACTAAATAAATATATCGTCGTTGTTAGTTTTTTTCTATAAGTTGTTTTGAGTTTATTAGAATTTCTTTAAAAAATCACTTATATTGAATATATTTTTTAATGAGCCAGCCAGGAGCTATAAACTTACAACCAACCCCCAAATCAACTCCGAGTCACAAAATTGTTGCACGTACACAGTAGCGTGTAAATTCCAAACAAAGTTCAAAATTGACTTATTTACGATTACACAAGTTCTAATAAGGAGGAAGTCGGCTTGCCAAGCAGGCTATCTCGCTCACACACCGATGTTTCGATCCGCACCATGGACAACTGCCTATAATTTACACAAGTAAAGTTAGTGTTATGGACAACAATTTTTTTCAGTTCTCACATATTTATCTTTTATTTCAGAGGAACTCACTTGGAGGCTGTCGATTTTCCTGTAGATCTAAAACTGACCCCGCCCAGATATCTTTTTCTTATTCGTCGTGTTTCCCGTCCGGTTTGGCCACTTTCGTTGGATGTAGCTGAGCGCTTCCAGATATGGCATGTTTTCCCGACCTTCAGAAAATATAAAACCCATAAACATACACGGTTCTCTACAAATCTATTAAATATCCCTTCAGTTAAGATGGACGCTACCTTTCACCCGAATTTGGTGGATTTTGAAAAGTAGAACAGGTCCATTTTCTCATTCGCTCCGTTGTTCTCATCAATCAAAATGATGACGGGGGCTGGTGTGGTGCTGGATGCCTGCTTCCAAACAAGAGACTCCTTGTTTGTTCATTACTATTTAAAATAATGTCACAGTTCAATCCAAGGGAGATAGCAACCCGCTCGGCAAAAATCCTACAAAAAGCATAATAAGTCATACTGGAATGCGTTTCACGAATGATTTGTTTCATGTTTCTTACCTCATTTTTGTCGTCCAGCAGAAATAATTTTATTGGAGTGAACCCCTCTTGTTTGAAACTTGATGAAGGTGTTGGTGGCTCCATTTTTTAGTAACTATTCCGCTTGTATTACTAAATTGCAACGATACTCAAGAGTTCAAGTATTTGTATCAGCAAGCTGCCGCTGGTCCACTGCTACCAAACATGAATGGGAATGAATGATAGTTTATGGCAGACTGGCCCCTAATGGGCGATCACGGACTTGTATCTATTCCACGTAAGCTGCCCTGGCATCCTTTTTCAATAGCGCGAAGAAAATGAACTGTGCTTTTCTTTCTTTGTTTTTTGTTACCTTTGACTTTTGACTCTTGTTTTTGTTGTGGGTCATGGTGTTGACCCCTCACAACCACCCTTGACCGCCGCAACAAACATATCCCCGCTAACCTACCTGACTTTTTAACGTGAAAATACTTCAATGAGGCTGCACACCGCCGATAAGGCTCAATACAGTCCAGACCACACGCGCTATTATCTGAATGGTGGAACCATAACCCCCCACCATCTCAAAATCACATATTCCTACACAATCGTTTAAAAATTGGGTGTGTACACTCAGTATGAGTTGCATACAACTGATAACACTCGCTTATCTGATTGGCGGAACCCCAAACCCTACGACCCCCACAAACAAAAATCACATATTCTTACCAAATTGGTTAAAACTTGGTATATACACTCATATGAGTTGCACTACTGATAAACTCGCTTATCTGATTGGCGGAACCCCAAACCCTCCAACCCCCACAAACAAAAATCACATATTCTTACCAAATTGGTTAAAACTTGGTGTATACACTCAATATGAGTTGCAGACTACTGATAACACTCGCTTATCTGATTGGTGGAACCCCCAAACCCTCCAACCTCCACAAACAAATTTTTTTAACAGCTTTTAGGGGTGCTCTCAGATAAGCAAGTGTTATCCAGTAGTGTGGCAACTCGTATTGAGTGATATACCAAGTTTTAACGATTGTGTAGGAATATGTGATTTTGAGATGGTGGGGGGTTATGGGTTCCACCATTCAGATAGGCGCGTTGTGGTCTGACTGTATTGAGCCTTTTCGGCGGTGTGCAGCCTCATTGGAGTATTTTCACGTTAAAAAGTGAGGTAGGTTAGCGGGGATATGTTGGGTTGTGGACGGTCAGGGTGGTTTGTGAGGGGTCACCACCATGACCCACAACAAAAACAGAGTCAAAAGTCAAAGGTAAACAAAAACGAAGAAAAAACAGTTCATTCTTCGCGCTAATTGAAATGGATTGCCAGGGCAGCTTACGTGGAATGAGATACAGTCCGTGATGCCCATTGCGGCCAGTCTGGTTTTAGCTGTAAAACATGGAATGAGCTGAAAGTCGCTGTGTAATGAAAACTCAACAACCAGTCTCCTAATTGCCATGTGTTCATTTTTCTTGTACTTGAGCAGACCACAAAAATGCGTCTCTTTCATCATGACAGCAATGTAGGAAAATCTCTTTTGTATGATATCCTTGTGAAGTTGATAAGTGCAAGGAAAGTTGTACCTATAAGCATACTCTTCCCATCCAACTCCACATCTTTATGTATATCAAATCCAGCTCCTTGTCATTGCAATCTAAACTGTATCAAGGTCATTTTTGACTGAGCATTAATATATACTCTTTGTTTTCGTAAACTGAAATCATTCAAAGATTTTACTTTCTGTCCTCGCCGTGTTTAAAATCATATGGCAGGAAGATATGTTTATGAAGAGGAAGTTCTTGTAATAGATAAATCTACTAGAAATCAAGTTAATTAATGGTATTTCAGAAACTAGGAAGTGATAGGGGTGCATACGTGGTGGAAATATAGTTTCCTTTTGAAAGAAATTTTAAAAAGGTTTTTGTCAGTTCATTTATTTTCCTATTTTGCTCGTGGTTAATTATTTGTAAGATTGCTCGTGAATTCATCTGACTGGCCAACGATGGTTTCCAAGTTTGTGAACGACAGTCAGTGTGAGTCTCTGCACATGTACCACCTTGGTAGGAACTTCAAGGAAGCCCTTGAGCAGGGCAAGTTGAAGGGCCGGTTTGAGAACCTCCAGTCAATTGTCTTCAAGATTGAGGAGTGCGGTGTCGACTTGAATCAGAAGGTTTGTGATTTGACGCGGATGCCATCCAAATCGCAGAATTTTGCCTCGTGTTTGAGAGTAATTTGGAACGTGGCTGACTAAAGGGATTCATTCACAACTCTTAAAGAAGTGTGCCAAAGATGACATCATATGTTTTCCCGGGTGAGTTTCAATGTAACTAATTGTGGATGACTGATAAAGTACCCAAATTAACTGCTTCGTTTCTCTTTCTAGAAGTAGCATGCTAATCCTTGGGAATAAGGGTCATCCAAGCGCCAATGATCAAAAGGCTGTTATTCTTTTGAGCACCTGTGATTGCTCCGTCTGTCTTCGATGGCAATCGATGCCCCCACAGTGGATTTTGGTGGGAGGTTGTCGGATGTCAATCAGTTGGAGCGCCATCCTTCCATGCCGTACTTGGATTGCTACAAAATCCAAACATGGGATTTTCGCCCAGTGGTTCTGACCTTAAAAATGGAGAGTGTGGCTGGTGTCAAAACCATGGAGGATCTAGAGTGTATGTTGCAATAATACTTGCAAGTTTAAGCTCATTTTTACACGAGTTCGAATGTTAACAAGTGATGTAATTCATTTTAGTTAAACCTGGCTACACATTTAAAATGACCACAAAGGATCCCAAGTGCTCAGACGTTGCTCCACATCGCTACAACATGGTTTACTATGCCAATGTTAACCTGAAAGATGTCGAGTTGTTTCAGCAGTTAAGCGAGCAGACGCAACCTGAAGCTAAGAAGCTGAAAATGAAGGATCAGAAAGATCCCAAATGTTTACGCCCACAGATAACTGTTTTGGACATCAAGCAAAAACTTGAGAAGGAACAGCTGGGAATAAAACGCCCGTTGACTTCAGCTTCTTCAGATGAAGATGTAGCAGATCCGGACTTCACAATTGTTTCTCCAGATGATGAGGAACATCATTGTCATCAGGCTGTTCTTAGAGGTATCAACATTATTAGCTAAATTCGGTTGTAATAATTATTTCCGAAAGTAAACTGAAATGTTTTTTCTTTCAGCCCGAAGTGCATACTTTGAAAGCATGTTCAGCTTCGAGATTTGGAAAGAAGAGAAATCTGGAAAGATTAATCTTCCCAAAGAAATTATGTCAAAGGATGGCGTCAAGTTCACTGGCAAGACTGTGGAAGCATTGTTGAACTTCATTTATGACGAAGAAGGAACAAAGTTTCAGTGGGATTTGGAGGTCGCAGCGGGGTTGCTGAAGTTGGCTCACTACTACCAAATCAGCGACTTGTTGAGGAGGGCTTCGCGTTCCGTTCTTGACAAGCTAGTGAGCTTCATGACTTCAAAGCTACCCACCAAACGGGCGTTTCCGAGCGTTGGAATTTTTAGATTTGTATCAATTGGTTCGATTGCTGGATGGAGTGGAGCTCATGTATCGCCTGAAGGGAGGCAATTATTACGGCATTTCAAATGTATGCAGCTTAACTAGTTATCATTGTGTTCTATTTTCGGATATTAATAGTATTTGTGTAATTTTCGCTTTTATCAGTGTTTTAATTTGTATTTAGCCACATTCTTGCTAAATACGAGAGGAGAGAACCGACTTCCAGCAAGGAAAAACTGAAATGCAGAAGGTGATGGATGCCATTAAGGATGGAGACGGAGAAGCGATTCCAGCTTAGGTTTCAGACCAGCTTGGGTGTTGGAAGGAGTTTTTACAGACAATTTACGAGCTTAGCTCTCAGACTTAACCTTTGTATAGATGGCTTAACTATGAAATGATATAATCTTAATTGTAATTTAATAAAAGGGATGTATTTGTAGCTCTTTAAAGTAAAACAGCAAATGGGGGCAGAGTGAGAAACAAGGTTTATAATATCCAACAACCATCCCAAATCGCATTTATTTTAACAGCAGATATTGACCAATAAATTTTATTCTTCATTCCTTTAAACTATGTACCATTATTCTGCTGATTGCCACCAACAAAACTATCAACTGATATTGCACTGCGACTAGACAACACAGAGACTTTTAAGACTAGATAACTTAGCAAGCAGTTGTCACATGGGATTTTCAAAGCTAGTATAAAATATAATTTGAAGCTGTCAGCTAGAGACACAATGTCATACCACATACAGAAACTAGAAAGTTTCAAGCCATTTTGGTAATACATTTTAAATGAAATTTATCTTAATCATACTCAAATTCAACTTAGCTTCAAACGAGTGTTAAAAAAATGTAACAACTAGTAAATGAGTTTATGCTGTGCTATAAATAACCTTTTCTCAGCTACCTTTTTCACCCTTGGCTACGACTCTCACACTTCCCTCAAAATCCATCCTCCCAAAATAACGGAGTTTGGCCTCTGCTAATTTTTAAATAGTATACTTGGGTTTTAACCACATATTTTTATTGTAAAGTCCACAGAAAATGCCACCAATGACCGTTCCTTCCCCACTTGTGTATATGAAACGAAATAATTATGTCCAAGCCTGAACATATGTTTTTCACAACCCCTAAAATTATGAACAAATAAAAGTCAAGCCACAACTTATGCTGTATAAATGATGCTCCTCATGACTTTCAAGTTAGTACCAAGAAAACAAATGTAGAAGTAATTAATAAATGTCTTACTATATATTTATGCACATATAAATTGCAACAAGTAAATATGTATGACTTGATAAGAGTGGTTAGTTGCTGTAACATGTTTAATAACACAACTTTACACTGCACTCTGTAAATTCAACATTTGTACGATCAGTAATAGCAGAAGAAGTACAAAGTATTTACACAAAGACCATCCAAATATACAAAGCAAACGTTCATGTATTGCAGCTTAATTACGCTGGGGCTAACTGATACTGGAGTTTTAGTTCTTTATCACTTAGATTTAAGTTTTTTATTCTCTAAAAGGAGTATACCCTTCCCTCAAGGGTGTTTTTGGGGCGGATTTTCAATTTTCTAAAAAATGTTTTATGATCCGAATCATTAGAGCAACCTAAACTGCACAAGACAAGACAAAAAAGAAACACAGAACGGTTAGTTCCACATGCTATTGTGACGTATAATGCAGCTTAAAAACTATAAAATGGTGACCTTTTCAATTACCAGTGGCCTTCTCAGGGAGAAGTCTCATCCTCTTCCTCTTGTCTTCGGCATTCAGTTTGGATTTCATATCGGTTGCCAAAGATCCCCAGGTTGTGATTGCGGTAGGAGTTGGTCAAGTTGTCGCATGACGTAGGCATCCACATCATCAACAGAAATTCCATATTTGGCACAAGCACCGCTGTCACCACGGTCTGCTTGCCAGCTGTACTTTGCAGCTTTCTCCATTGGCTCAGATATGGGAATTGGTGACTCCAAAGTTTTAACCTTAGATCCAGAAGCAACACCCTTCTTTTTTCAGTTTTTGTTGCTGTTAGCTTTTGGTTTTTAGCAGAAAAATCCAAACCTTCATCATGAATTATAGCTGGAACACATGTTCCACCTCCAGAAAAATTTACAACAGTAGCGGAACCGGAGGTAGATTCACTTGTTTTGGTCGAGCTGGTCGTATCTTCACTATAGTTGATTGTGATCCAGTAGCAGTTAATGTTGTTCGTTTTCGATTTTGCAACGTGATATCAGGACAGCCCATTAGCTTTTAAAAGATTCCTTGCTGAGGATCCAAGTCAGCATTTCGTTTACCGTGCTGCTGCTTTGTTGTACTTTCGTCCGGCATTTTACACTTTTTCTGTACATTTTTGGATTTCTCTTGTTGTTGGTGTAGTTCTGAACAAGATCCCAATCCAGGACTCCCAACAACCCCTTCGTGATGCAGTAAATCTGCAATGCCTGTGCCAATTATTCCAGCCAGTCCCACAACCTTCAATTTTTCAGCTGCTCTGACGAATGGTTCAACTTCATCGCAGGGCACCTTGACTTCACCATGGTACATAAAAGCCACTAGAGCCTCCAACGCACGAAATTCAATTTCTTGAAAGTTGATAACTAAATCTGCAGCTGGCTGGTCTGAAATGATTTGTGCCAAGTATGGGGAAAACGCGGAGAGAACCAATCGATGACATCTGATGACATGGCCGTTGCTCATGAGGGAAATGTCTGAGAGCTGCCCTTGTTTAAAAAAACGAGTAATGTGTTGAAAAAAGATTTCAGAATGGTTAGTCTGCCGGAAGCGGAATCTTTTCCCGAACTCATATTGAAGTTTTACTGTGGCTGCAAAAAATTTGAAATTCCCAGTCTAATTTAAGCAATGATATACGTGGTGAATTGTAAAAATATATTTTATTACACTTTTTATGAGTCCAGTATTAATAAATATAGTTTTTTACAACTTACCGTTCTTTGATAGCCGCTCACTGGACAAACTTATGATTACAAGTAGATTAGAAACTGCTGATGGTGGATGTATTGGAAGTTCCTTCAAGAAATATTGATCACTGTAAAAACGGAAAAACACGATCAGCTATAAAAATAATTCTTAAGTTGTTCACAAAAAAACCAGTGAGCACATGTAGAAATTTCATAGTTTTCTTTAAACAGGAATGTAAAGAATGGCAGTCTAATTAAAAGTTATTCACATTTTTCGTTTTGTAGGAGATATGAAACATTGTTTTCCTTCCAAACGATGGCTGGGCTAAAAGTAAAGTAGAATAGAATGGATGGAAAGTTACAGAGTGGCACTGTTAGTGCATGAAAACTGAACTAAACTTCTTTCTACTTTGCTCGAATCAGTCACACAAAAAATACCGTGCTTGACAACCTTTTTATGCATGTAATCCCATAAAATCAAAGTCGTCAAAAAGTACAACTTGTGTTGCTGAAATTCGACATACCTGCCTAGTTTTTCTTGAAGAATTTCCACTTCTTTGCACTACTTTATGTTTCACTTCTTTTTATGGTTTGATTGAATCTTAATAAAAATCACATCGCATCTTTACTTTCCTATATTTCAAGTTATTTTATGCACTGTAAGAAACGACAATACTTGAGCTTTTGAAAATGATGCTTTCACCAGATATCGTAAATATTGCTCTGAACAAGAGCAGTGCAAATGAAAGAATGGACAGGAAGTTCAATAGTTGGAGTCTAAGAAATCCGACACTTACGTAAAACGGAAATCACCATGATCGTCATCGGAAAATTTTGCCTTTATATAATATGTTAAAGTACTTAGCTGGACAGAGAGCTTTTTCGGAAATATGAGACAACGTACAAACCAAATAAACTCACGTTTCTTCTGCGCCAAGAAGTGCTCATTTTATTAGATTACGAACGAAAATCTTTGACGTCATTGGTAGCTCAAATTGCAATTGTATAATGAATGCGAAGGTGGATAATGATGTAGTGGAATCGAATAACTGAATGCACCTGCAAACCGTTAACAATTACAACGCCAGCTCCACAAAAGGTCAGCAAAGGTAAACCGAGACATTAACGAAAGGTATAATTATTCAAAACAAACGACATATCGTGATAATTGGAAGCGAAAGTATGCAACAATGTGCAAAAGGTTTACACATATTTGTACTTTAGGCCAGAATTCCGTAAAAGGGCCAAATTTGAAGATTTTACATGCCCTATAAAACCTTCTTGAAGCTTGCCAAGTTCCTAATTGTATTATAATCCTGTGGATCACGAAAAATATAATAAAAACGTAAAACCAAAACGTTGTATGGTCAAAATAAACTTGTGATGGCGAATTTGCTCTCCTTTTTCGTTAATAGGCAGATATGATGAGTGCAATTAGAATCGTTTTAATGGTCAAAATCTTCATTCACTTCGTCCATGGAAAGTTGGTTTTATGAAAAATATGTGTCACATATTGCTTGGGTTGGTTGCATTCACACTTTGCAAAGCTCATAAAAATGAGTAGACTGAAATACAAATACAACGTTAATGGTTGTATTTGAATGTAGAAAAGTATAGACAACCCGAGGAAAACTGGCTGTCAACTACATTTTAAGTTCAATTTCTTACTGAATGTTATGTTGATTTCATTTCAATCATCGGAGAAGGGAGCCGTACTCGTTCAATTGGAACGTTAAAAATTTAAGATGCTGCTGGGATTAGACGAGAGCGGTGAAAGCAGGCCGAAAATTAACTGTGAGATAAATATGACGCGTCGAAATATTGAGTGAGGGGTGATAATAAAACTATTTTAAATTCAAGAGGAGCACGACAGCCATCCTTGCATTGCTATTTTTACACTTGATTTACATGGAACTGGGCAGGCTAAGGGAAGGACTCCGAAGTCAATTTATAATACTCCAAATTGATTTTGGAAACAATTTATGAGTATAAGACTTCCGCATTAGTTTTTTCCTTTCTTTGGCATCCTAATCGTGAGTGAAGACAATGGCGACTCCGAATAGTTGCTTGCTGGGGAAACAATGAGCCTGATGATTATTACAGATTCCGTGAAAACAGTTTTAAGTAATTTTTAGACGTATACTTGAAGGAATCAATAATTTGATTATTATCACATGATCATTTGGATGCATGCTTTCTTCAGTTACTAACTACATATTCCGGTAGGGTTACATGTATAAGTTTTGATATAATACTGATAATGAACAAATGCATTATTACCACATGTCCCCAAACCATAAGTCGGCTCTGTTCACCGAAATCGTATCACATTTCTCACATTAAAATTAAAAGCATACACTTGATATGGAGAAATTGAAGCTTTGTGATGCCGATTGTAGGAAGAAACTTCTAAAAATCTAACTTCTAAAGCATTTACGATAATGTTGGGAAGGGAAGTCACCCAGCGGAATGTGAAGCTGCTCGGCTGTTAAAATCTTGTTCACTGACAACGATAGAGGAAAACGATTCATTGTCATTTTTGTGCTGGTGACGATGATTTAAATGAACTCGACCCACTGCGGATCAAGACTGATTTGCTATTTGAGACGACATTCTGTCCAGCACCAAAATTTACATAATTAACTCCAACTATGAACTGAAAGCTTTACAACAGAATGTAATAAAGAGCCCAAACAAATTCTAGTTGTATAACTCAGCTTAAACTTAACGAGTACCAAACTGCACTATCATTTACACAGGTTTGTTCAATATGTTTGAATTTAACGCATTTAACGAATAATAATGCATGCAATCGTTCAAAATATTTTATAATGCAGTATTTAAATCCTGCGTTTAAATAAATCCAAATCTCTGAGCAGCTAGTTATGAATATTTTGCAGAAATTCAAATAAAATATGTCAGCTTCATATTTATCTCGAATGGATAGGAAGGCAAACGTAATGTACGGCGAATTAGTCTTCATGAAAGGAAAAATATGCATAGTACAAGGTCAAAATTACGTTGTCAGCGTCTACGTAAGTTTGTAGCTTACAAAGCGGGTGGGTAAAGCAGGATTTGTATTTGCAACATTTAACATTTATCTCCGCAAATATAAATGAGATCCCAGTATAAATATGCAGGAAACTGGCTTCCAGCGTTCATTCCTGATTCGCCCGTCAGACTGTGAGGTTGAAAAGACACCGAGTTATTGTCAGAAAGTTAAGCTCAATAGTTGTTCATAAACTTACGGATCTTTGACATTCCTGTCATCATTCATTCCGTTTTTCTGACCCGAAGGATAAGCAACAAACTTTCGGTATACGTCACGTTCTGACAATAATTTTAAAATGTGAAAATTATAATTGTACTGATAGTGAACTTAAAACTTTGTTTAACAGGTTGGAAAATGGCTGCCCAAAGCATTTCGCTAACTTTAGACACTGGGTTAGGTCAGCACGGATATTCGTTAGTTGCAACGCAGGAAACTGACAAGTTTCGACATTTGTACGAGTTGGAAGCTTTTGGCGCAAACCTGGAGGAGGTCATCTTTGAGTTTGGTGCTGAGGACACTTTCTTTACTTTCTCCCTGCCAGAACATGTCCAGCTTGCTCAAGAGGAAGCACACCGTCTCAAGAGTCTTGAGCCAAGCACATCTGAACTCAGACACTTCTATCCAAGGTACAAATGAAATTAAGAACGTAGTTATGTTTTATTATACTTAGCTTATTTCCAAGCATTCTTTATTCCAGTGCAAAATTCGGAGTCATTGTGAGACCGGGGACAAGCCACAGTTTTCTTTTTCAGCCTCTGCGACTGTCCTTCTTGTAAACGTTCATTGGATACAGATCAGCTCAGTCTCAAGTCTTCGAAATGAAGTTTCAGCTTAACTTTGGAGCCTCCCGATTCGAAGTTGGGGCACCATGTAAGTCTCGATATTTTTATTAGCAATATTAGTGTCAGTTAACTTTGGATTAAGTATGAACACACTTATTTCCGTACTTCACTTTATAGTTTACCCAGCTGCAAGGAGGAGTACAATCTGGGATGGTCGTTAGCGAAGAATTTGAAAAATGTGATCCACTACGCGGAGGGTTGGACGCGACGCTTTGCATGCGTGACTTTATAGCTGTAATAATATTTATTATTCGCGAAATCCCTAATCCATCAACTGTATTTAACTTGTTTTATTTTCCTACTCGCTTCCAATATGTTTAGCATCTTCGTTCCGTTCGGGTTTCGGGAGCAAATGAGGCTGCGGACAACACGACGACCATAAAATTGAGGAGTGTCGTTGAACGCGATCCCGATTTTGACGATAACCATAAACACTTTAGAGAATATGTTACACAACCATGCGTTGCTGATTTTATTGATATCTTGTCATGATGACCAAAAATACAAGTGTCATAGAAGCGTCTTGAGTGGTAAATTAGCGGTTATAATTTTTTCATGTTCCTTTGAAAAATCAAGTTCCTCATTTTGAGTTGTATTTGGCATGGCATTTAGCTCAGAGCGAGGAGTTGAAACGGATTATTTTACGGAAAATTCGAAGACGGAGCCAGTGGAATCACGGAACAGTCTTACACTCACTGAAGATGGACCGACTATTTGGGCGTTTCTACAGTGGATATATTGCAAATCGGAATTCCACATCTCGTCTTCCTTTGAAGTAGCGTCTGGATTACTCAGACTTGGTCACGAATACCACTTACCAAGTTGGTAGCAGCCGCCCCAAGTGCTTACTCAAAAGGTGAAGGACGACGCTCCCAACTGGAACATCCAGCAGCCCTGTGGAAATTCTACAAGTTTGTCCGACTTGTGGATAAAATGGATGTGGTGGTTCGGTTGAAAATGGAAATTGTGAAGAGCCTCGCAAAGTAAGATTATCTGTTTAAGCATTGTGACTTGCGTACTTAGTACTTTTCGACATTTTTATGACGTATCTTTTGTTTTTTAGAAAGTTGGCAAAATGCAAGTTCATTTTGCAAAACCGCACGTCCAATTCAATGGAAGTAATAAATGCCCTGAACCAAGGTGAGCCAGTAGATCCAGCGGTTGCAAGCGACTTCATCATGGACGTTGTAGGTTTAGGAAAGTTTTAACTATGGAACTTTTCTTAGTGGGCTGGCACAATAAAATAAATTTTAGAATATGTTAGAGCTTTAGTTGTTAGTAAATAGTAATAACGAGATACGAGACGAGTACTTTTAGTTAGCATCTGTCTTGATTATGATAACTTGTAGAGTTTAATGGTTCGTGGCGGAGTTGACAATTTTGAATCCGGATGTAGTTTAACTTAACTATGGTTGAGCTTTGTATGATTGAAATTTTATATCGGATACATATTTTATAGTGGACTGGTCGATGTAGTGGTGATTTTTGGTCACGCTTCGATTACAAATATAATAGGTTTAAATGAAGTTTTAGGATAAATACAAATGATGTACTGACATTTTTATGCGCCATGTAGGGATACTTTTAGATTGGTTGTTAAGTTGATAAATAAATGATCCCCGTCATAACAAACCAGAATATTATTAATTCAGTGTTAATTTTTCTCATTTTCGCGATCATCAAAACATGGTGTCTGTTCTCAGTTTTTATGCCATGAATGATTGAGAATAACGAAAATCATAAACAGGAGGGTAAGGCAACTACCTTAATCAACAGATCAGCACACTTTGTAACTAGTCATCAAAATCACATAAGTTTGAATGGGTGCAGTATAGTGCTGTCAAACAGAAACTCTCAACTTATATTATTCAAATCGCTCCCTTAGTCGTTACCGTTTGCAACAAAAGTTCTATAATTTTGGGTAGATTAAACAAGTTCAAATGAAGTTTTCATCCCATTGTCTTTACATCAAAAAACGTCTCCACTTTTCATTACTACGCAATTGTTTTTAAAACTAGTGAAAATACGACAAGACCCGAATAAAATTAGTGCAGCAAACGATTTTCACATTGCTCGAGGAGTTTTTAACTACAACTTAAGCATCTGCAGCGGAGTTTATGTCATGCAAAATGAATGTTGGGGTAGCATGAAATTTTCTTCTTCTTTCTTTCTGATCTTTGTGTGTGACAGTTGGCTTGTTAGAACGTAAACTGTAGTCAAAGTAGAAGTAGCTACAATATTGATAATACTCCTGTTCACCAGTAAATAAAAAGTTTTATGAGTATATTATGAAGTGTTATAAACGTGCACACATATCTGATACATTCAATTTTAACATTCTTGTTTTCAAGCAGCAAAACAACCTCCCAAGATGCTGTTTCGCTACGCATAATACACATCTGCGAGTGACATAACATTACACATAAGTTTAGTCCAGCTCTTGCAGCACGACAGAGCTGTGAAATTATCCCCCTCATGCGTCATTCGCGAAGATCCTTCTAGTGTTGACCTTGTTTGCATTCGATTCGCTGCCTATTTTGTTTACCAACAGTTTTGCTAAAAAATAACGTGGATTTTGACAAGTTTCAAACGTGTACGGTCTCAGATCACGCTAATCTCGACTACAACATAGTTTCTGTTGTGGACTGTCTAGCTTGGCTATGCATTTTCATTTTTGGTCTTTTGTACGCTTTTCTATACAAAAACATCCCGAAAGGTTAATGTTAATTTGTGCAAATTCACGCAATACATAACTGAATTAAATACTCTTGATTCTACGCACTAGTGCACGGGAATGCTATCGTTTGCGCAAGAGTATGGTCCTCGTTTGAAGAAGAAAAGTGAGATAATGTAGTTTCCAAGCACCCTGTTCTATTTTTACCCGACAGCAAAACGCTTTTTCACAATGTTTTACATTTTTAATGTAATTGATGAGATTTGATATTGATTGTTGAAGACTTGACTAATAATCGTTCTCTAAAAAATTCTGATTACGTTTATTAAATATCTAACGTATTTACGAGGAGATAAGTTAGAAGAACTGACAAAGGTTTTGTACCGGATTTGTATTCTTATTTTATTTTGAATCAATCTTAATAATATTTCTGTCACTGGTCAATATCTTTACAGCAATATTCACTTTTCCGTTGATTTAAGATTAGTTTAAAGCTAGAGCTTTAGTTCCACCTTTACTCAGTTAGTTTCCTCTTGGTTTCTCTTCCTTTGTTGTTGAAATCCCTGGAATAATCGCAACACCGGCTCCTCCTTCCGGGACCACCAAGAGTCGCCCCCATTCATCCTCTCCATATTCTTTGCGAACAACGGTGGCCGGATCCCGACGCACTTGCTTTCGTGGCCGTCTGGCAGGAACTGGATCGCCTGGCTTCGCGATGACGGGATTAGGCACACTACTTCCTTCAGCAGTCGAGAAGAAGGAACAGTTTTGAGAAAACGGTCAAGATTACGCTTCCTCACGCTTCTTTCCACCTAAAGAGACACAAAAAGAGCAATTTTCATTACAAATCATTGGCACTATGCAATAAGTTCATGGAAACATTTATAGTAGTTGACAGTTGTCAAATATTCATACCTTTCTGGCAGAGTAGACTTTAGGCGGTGTTTGTTAACATTTCGCATGAACTTTACAACATCATGCAGCTTCAAAACAGGGAAACGGCCGTTGGGCAGAACATTCTCTGAAATATTACAAACAGAAGCAAAATGGTTAATGAATACTGAACAATGTTGATAAAGAGGAATTTTATAAAGACAACACACTTTAGAGTTATTTGCTAACAACTTTTTCTCGAGGTTTGAAGGACAACAACCGGTGCTTGATGACGGTGTTGATTGATGCACCACCTTCTTTTGCTTTGGACGGCCTGTTGTTTCCCCCTCATTTCAATGAATCCTTTGGAAAGGGGTACTAATAGTAAGAAAGTTAAATGTGTTTAAAAAATTAAATCCACTGAGATTGTGAATAGAAAACTCTATTGTGTAATGTTTAAGACCAACTTTCTGGTGGAGCAAAGCATGTTTTCGTAAAATATACGTAAACTATACGTTCGATGTGGGCTTTATACTCAGCATAGCCAGGTTATGATGTTGTTCCGTTCGTGTTTTCCTGCAAGATCGAGTATTGTTGTACAGAAAAGAGCACAAGACGAGACCACACGGTGATTGTGTTAGTAGCAAGCTGTAGTAAAATGTGGTTTTGGTTTACCTGATAACATGAGCGTACCTTTCTACGATCGCATTCCTGCTTTTGGATACTGACGAACGGTATATATTTGGATATACATTTATATACATTACTTCGTGAGCATCATAGTAGCAGTTCCAGTCAATGTTGAGATAGAGCTTTGCTTTGGGTTGGATTTGTAAGCCGTGATGTTGCAAGAATGACACACGGAAACTGAGAGACTGTAAGACTGCACTGTCTTATCTTTCCAAACTACCTCTTCACGTGTGTAAATGGGATGAATAAACAAAAACATCATTATGCCCTTTCTCCCTGGCAAGATGCTCCCTTGAAACCACCCTACTTACCTAAGTGAAATGAATGCAAAATGTGAATATCACGTGCGACAGCCTCATTTCAAACAAGTTACTTTTATTGCACTTGTTAACAGACAATTTGTTTCTCCATGTACTAATTGCCCAGGCCTCTTTGCTCACTCCCAGGACTGCTGGCAAGTACATCTGCCAAAGATAGCTGACTGTTAACGTCACTCTCAGATTTTAACTTGGAATCACTTTCCATTTCCTTACTCCTTTCAAGGTTTGGCAGGAAAACAAATCACCACGCACCACACCTGTTGTGAAGACACAAGTCTCTTGGTTGCTCACACGTTCGCAGTAGGGATGAATGTGAATCATCTCTTATCTTACTGTAGGATATAGCAAAAGTATGCAGCTTATAAAAGTATGGTGAAAAAAAATGGGGCACTGTGACACTATATCCTTTTAATTGTCATAAACAAATTGATTGTGTTACAGGTTTACTCACGCACTATACATACAATTCTTAAAAATTAGTAAAAGCCCATCAACGCACAGACTACTAAACTAAAAAGAGCGCATCGAACAAACGTCTACTGTAGACTTGATATTTGGTCAAGGAGTTCAGTTAGCTCATCAAGCAAACCAACCCTTTGACAATAAAACATATTGCAGTGCAATTTATTATTTACTGCTAAATTGGTCACAAGAGGGATATAAAACATGAGCAAA
>LJIJ01002872.1:0-22977 GCA_001718145.1 Orchesella cincta
GGTGCTGCGTCAACAATGTCAATTTGTCCTGATGTTGGACATTGTTCCTCATTGATGGCCGTCGTTGGTAATTTGCGACCTGCCAAACGCCAGTAATTTGCGTAGCGGTAAGAGTCGAAAACATTCACATCACCGGGACCATTGATTAATATTTTCAACATTGATTCAACGTGTGTGTCTAACAGTCCTATTCTTCGTTTAGTTTTGATGACATTGAACACAGAAAATCCAGTTTCGCAAACGACAGAACCGCAGCGATGCTTTTCGCCGTCTTGACGAAGCGTCGCAAATTGGGTGTCCATGCTACAGTTGTATCACGTAGCCAGAATGCCCAAAAAGTTTCGAGTCATCATCGGGTCGAATCGATGCCCAGGAATCTGATGTAATCATAGACTCAAAGTATGCAGTCCAGTCCGTTACAAGCGAATTAGCATTAAAACCGAGCAATTTGGCAAGTTCACGAATTTGCTCCTCCCCAAACACTTTTTTTGGTGTCATCGATGCTACTGAAAGGATGCTGTAAATCAAATGTAGCTTTGCCGGGAGGGTATGTCTTCGGGTTTAACACATCGGCTGCTCTTATTAGATCAAAAGGAATATAAACCTTCAACCTCTTCTCTGTTTTTTTAAGAAGCTCTGTAACAACGTCAGTAAACTTGAAATCATTGGTTTCCAGTCTTTTGAAATCCATTCCATTCCAGGTGATTAAAGGCTTCGCTTGGTATTCTTCCACGCTTTCGCACTTGTGATTGCCACAAAAGCACTTACTAAGAAAGCTAGTAATAACTGCGCCTCGATGTTCCTTTAAAGTCGTCAAGTCCTCCAGGAGTTTATCAAAGTACTGCTTTTGGTCAATTAGTAAACCTGCCATCTTCTGGAGGTATTCGGACCATATTTTAAACACTGAGGTGTAATCCCACAAAAAATGTAAAGTTATTAGGGCTTCCTTATCACTAAATTGCTCTATGTATGCAGCTGCATCAGAGTTTGTCTTCCTATCATAGGATCTATCGGTGGCCATTTTTTCGACCGATTTTCTGGCCGTCTTCCATGATAAGATGAAGTTCTTCACCGTTTTATATTCGGATGAAATCCACCGTTCAATATGTAACTCCTTCATTTCAATTTTAGGCAATTCTTCATCCTCCTGGACTTCCCGAAACGTACCAATCCGTTTACCTGCCCATTTAAACCATACGTACGCATTCTGCATGAACTTCTCTAAAACGGTGAAATACAAGATAGGCGAGTTTTCTGTAGTTTCTCGATCACTCTTTAATGGAGCAACGGATGACCTTGAGGACAACTGCAATTTGTGTGCCAAACAGTAAATACTGACCACTGGTATTTTGTTTCCATCAGAATCTCGTCGGTCAACCCATTCATTCATTCTTCTATGAAATGTTTTCATTACACTAGCGGAATCCGTAACAATCGCGACTAGGTTTCTTCTGAAATAACTGACGAATTCGTCCCCTTTTTTATCGATTGCTGCCTCCAATGCAGTCTGATACTGTTCTGCTCCAAAATATGTTTGCAGTTCCAATAGAAACATTAGGTATGGGTATGTGATTCCACCCTCTAACGTCTGCATGTACACCAAAACGTAGTGGTGGTTCTGGGAGTCCGTACTCCCATCCAAAATAAGAGAGAACGGCTCGTCGTTTTGAACAATGTAGGTGGTGATAGTTTGTGTACCAATTTCTGCAATGAAATCTATAATGTTAAATGCCGTTTGCCGCGAGTGGTGAGAGTCCCCTACTTTGGCTTCAATTTTACGAAGGGTTTTATACCATGCAGCTGCATTAGATGGCGCGGTGTTTGTGTGAACAAATGTAAAAGTAACATCTATAATGTTTGCAAGGCTGCGATATTCCTCTCGGTTTGTTACTTTATAGAGATCTGTCTCTGCTTCTTCCCGTTCCAGTTGTAAACGGTCGCTTTCTACGTTATACAGAATGCTTGTCAGATGTTGCTCCGAGTTTACATGGTTGATCAGTTTTACCAGAAGTGGGGTTACATTTAAGTCAAGTTCAATGCCTACAACTGCTTGTCTCTTCATCTGGTTGCGGTGAACCGACATTGGACATTGTTTTTCGCGTTTCGAGCAAATGGAACATCGAATGTAAGGCACGTGTGGGATTGCATCCGGCTTTTCTTTTACAATAGTACCTCCCAACACTACTTCGAATGGTAAGTGTTCCCCCATTATATCTACACCTGTCAAGTAATTTTCAGTGAATCGAGGCCATACTATTTGTTGAAAATGTGTTGTTGGATAATATCTGTTGTTGTAAGAAGGGTTGTATTTTTTACGGATACGGTCTACTTGTGATTCAATTTCATTTCGTATAAACCCCAACTCAGGTGAGGATCTTGGACATTCTTGAGCAGTTATCGGGTTATCAGTAACTCCCACTTCCTCCGGATCATTCCGCCTTGATTGTTCTACTCTATCAATAAGGAATATTTGCTGACTGCAATCATTTACTGTTCCCATAGTTGGCTGACCTAGCTTGAACTTTTTGAATTGAAATGCGTTAGGTGGTTCCGTTTCACTGCATAAATTGAAAGACGATCTCAATTCTTCAGTATTGGAGGATTGTAGAGTTGGCAGGATGTAGTTGCAGCCGGTGACAGTGGGCGGTAGGAACTGCAGCACATCAACGGAAACCGGTGTATTCTTTAGGCGACCATACATAACACCGTCAATAACGTATTTGCTAATGTCAGTGACGGTTAGCAATTTCGAATCATCCGTATTGTCCATAAGCTGAACGGGGACTTGCCGTTTATTACCGCGTTTACCTAAATTAATTTTGTTCCATGTGCTGTCTCCACCTGATCTGTCTTTACGCAATAATAATATTGCACATGCGTCTACACCATCCGGTAATAACTTGTATAAACGATCTGGTTCAACGGACTGCGTTTGAATAAAGCCCTCGCCGACCTGACCGCTGTCAACAGAGAAGTATCCGCTTATTGGAATTTTCTTCTGGTATAAATTAATAACCAACAACAGTTTCTTGCTGTACACTGTAAAAAGTACTATTTTCATGAAAGGAAACGTCGATTCTCCGGAAGGCGTAGGGACCAGGCGAATTTCAATAAACTCCCTCATGTCTGGGTTGCTAGGAGAAAACGCAAAAAATTCGTTTATTATGTAACGTTTTTCTGTGTCCCTAGTTGAGCTTTCTGTTTTAGTGCCGGTGTTTGAAGCAGGGACATTTCTGGATGGTACGAGAGGTGGTCTTGTAGTAGTAACACGACAGAATGCATGATTACAGTTTTGCGACGGGAGTAGCAAATTAGTTGGAATAGTTATGTTATCTCCACATGCCCGAATAAATTTGTCTGTAACGTTAGGTCTTAACCACGGGGTACTGGTTTTCATATTTTCGTCTATTGGCCTACGGGTGAAGGCTCCCGATTTTCTTATTCTTCCTTCAGCGCTTTGTACCTACACGTAATCGTCGTTTTAAATGCTGCACCTCGGCTTACTTTTACGTTATAGATGTACCTTACTATCATGAGAATCAGGCGTTATTTTTGGCTTCTCTGTCGTATTGGCATTAAAGCCGCAAATAGCGCTTGATGTACATGTGTGCAAGTTACACTTACATAACACTAAGCTGATGTATGCTCTATAATTTCTCGAGTTTTTAAAAATTATAGGTTTTAAGTGAAGGGAAGCCATGACATTTTTAAACAGTTACTATTTTCAACTTAGTTACCATGCTCGTGGTAACTAGCGGAGGAAGTCACATTAGGTGCTACACATTACGACTGCAACCAACAAATATCGAGAATGGAAATCTAATCTTTAGGACTTCGTATGTGTAGCTATTATTATCTTTTGAATGAGAGCGTGTGAGACAGCATTTAAAATGAGACAACGGTTGCCGCAATGTTGCGTGCTGAACTAGTTTACGTACAATCGTTGGATGAGTTTGTTTATTGCACGTACGAACCAACCAAACGTCTCTGAGATGGTTAATGAATGTTTGCTCCCAGATTTTTCCCAAGGCTACTTGAGTTGCATTTTTTGTAGACGCTGTGATCATTTGAAATCCTATTCCTGCTTGAAATATCTGTACGCAGTTTGGTTTCTCAGGTGTTGGTATGACGAAGGCACTTATGTCGTATGGTTTTGCATAGGTACTTTCGAAATACTCCTTAGCCCGTATATAAGCGTAACCAATATACGACGCGACCTCGTCCAAGTATTCAAACGGAAGATTAAGATATCGAAGTTGGTCAAATAGAGGATCCGACTGCCTAGTCCCAGTGTGAACGTACATTAAACATACGGCATCCATTGCAGATTCGATTTTGTAGATGGTTCCGGTTGTCATGGTACAAGGTGTGCAGAACCTAGTATGTGAAGAGTTACACCGAAATTAAATTTTGGGTGCTGAATTTGTAATATTTCAAAGTGATAGTAATAACCACTGTGCAGCAAAATGTAATTTCTTATAGCAAACAATTCCATTTGATCAACCTTACAAAATTTATATTGTCGTGTATGCTATCGCTCACCTATAGCCAGGAATGTTGAAAGGCAATCCTTTTCCCGATGGGTCATAATATTTTATTTCTGCTACCCACTCTGGAGGTAGGGCTTTCTCGTAGTCATCCTTGACTATTTGTTTCTGCTCAGGTGTTAGGGGAAAGAAATGAATGCTGGATTGTTCTGTTTTTGCAGAAGTAATTATGAAGAATACGGCAAGTGAACGCCTGAAGTCACAATACTTGAATTAGTGGGACTGTGACAATTACAAACAAATCATTTTATATAATACACATTACCAAAGCGCGTCCACAAGCCAACACCACTTCCTCATTGCCAACAGAAAAGTCAGCCACAGGTTCGTATTATTATTTTGCTGCTGCCTTTAACTTTATATCAGTAGCTGTTTAAAATTCTATAATTTTTTTTACCTCGGTTAAATTGTTAATGTAGAGCAAGCAAAAAGTAAGACAACGTAAACTGCGCGTGCTACTTATTGACTCTCGATCACAAATGAGTAGCACTGGAATTTGCTTGTGGAACAAGTCCTGGGGTTTCATTTTTAGAGGATTTGAAAAGTACAGACACGTGTGTAAAAAGTTGGTACGTCGGTTCTGTGTAGTATCATATTATGTCTTTCATCAGTCTGGCCTTGGTTTGGGTGTTTCCGATTTTGTGCAAGAAACGTGCAAGGGTTGGATTGCAGCTAGCAGTGGCCAATAAAAAATTTTCGTCGGTTGACAAATGATTTCAGTTCTCGACATTTCACAACATCCAGGTTTTTTAAAATACTACTTTTAGAAATGTTTTGAATTTTCCCTGAAAACGTTTTCATAATTTTTTCAAAAATTTGTGTTTGGTTGACATCAGTTAGTATGGGTTATGTTACATAGCCAAGACGTAACCAAACCATAAAAAATTTGAGAAAAAAATATCCTGGACTTTCGAAAATTTCGAAATCTTTTCTCTCGACAAGTTGGTTTTTTGGATTCAGCTTGATGGGATTTGTCCAGAAATGCAATAAAAAAAATTTGTCCGTTGACAAAAAAAAATTTTAGTGGCCACTGCTACCTGCAATCCAACCAGAAACTGCATACTGGTGTTACTATGCTGATATTTTTTTCCGCAAGTATCATTAAAAAATGGCATGCTAAAACTAAAGCCAGTTTTGCCATTTATGGCAAATGCAATGCAAAAAATAGTAAAGGTACGTGAGTAAACCAGTTTCTGTAGAGAACAAGAATTGAGATACACGTGTTAGGATGATGGGACTACAAAGCTGTTGGGGTTGATGATTATATAACATATAACATCATATATAATATATATATATAATATAACAACAATATATACATACTAAATACATATATAACAAACCATAGCCTGCCATTAACTTTTTATCTCTCTGATTTGGTTGAAAATTTGCAGGATGATATATTTTTACGCGTAGATTACGAATCTGTATTTCATTACCAGCAGCAATCATGAATACCATATGAAATCGGAGGAGGTGCAATAGGTTGCGGATTGTGCTTACTTATAATGTCCTTAGAATGTACAAAATTGATAAGGATATGCCTTGAAAATCTTATGTGCAACTGTAGGTATATCAGTATGTATACATATATAAGTGCTGGTCCTCTTGTTTTACGTTAAATCATGCGATAGGCATCCAAATTTGCATATTTGGTATAGGGCACGACTATATACAAGTTGCCCTATAAGCCAATCACAGTCTTATAATCAATGGGTCTGTGCAGAGCATGAAATGTAAAGGTGGATGTGGGTAGTGGGTGGGGTGGTGGGTAGTGGGTAGTGGTTGGTGACCGGTCAAGGGTGGGCGGTAAAGGGTCAGCACCCTAAAACTCAAACAACAAAACAAAACAAAAACAAACAACAAAGAAAAATGCAACTGTTAAACATGCCGCCAAATTTAGGGGAGCCTGCCGTGAGCCTAATGCGTTACTCTCAGCCACAGCGACTGGTATGACTCCAACACTCTGTGCGTTTTTAATTACACGCCAGCAAATCTGCTGAAAAAAAAACAGGCTTGAATGGCACAAAGTGTAAAACTCATGTCATGTACGTTTGTCAGATTTGAGTGTGAGGAAATGACTGTAAAAAGAAGGAATAACCCATCTATTTGAATTAAAAGTTTTTTGATTAATTGTCAGAAACACGAACTGTAATTATGAATCCGGCTGACTGATGCGGGCATTATGCTCCACTACAATTTATTCCTTTCTTCGTCTTTCACCTTTCTGGCTTGCCACGAATGCTTTTTGACCACTCAATAAAATTTCATTTTCAGGATGCAGCCATCATTCAGACATACAGAATTACGAAGAACGTTCCAACTAACAAATCAGAATCAGATATTCCTTTGGTTGGTTCCTTTGCTATGTTCCGTTGGTTCATAATCGTCAAGTTCATCTTTGTGTGAAATGTTATGCACCCAAGGAACCGGTGATAATGCAATTACAAAAAACAGAGCCAAAAATACTTACAAAAGAATAAATGCTGTTTAACCACGTGTCATTTGTTTATTAGAGCTTCAGCAAATACCCGACCAATTAATGATGGAAATGAGTTGTTAATTTGGAATGGTGTCACTTGAACGCTGTGTGGTTATGCGGTAAATTTTGTTGACGTCCTGTTGAATGCGATTGCCATACATTTGACGTTCGGTCTCCGTTCTAGTCAAATATCGTGGTAGAGTAGTTAAAATGAAAGGGTAGCGAATCTTCCCTCCTCCAACATCTCGACGTGTTCTAGAAGCTGCAGCTGCCCGTTGCCGCTCCTTCATTTGCTCCATCCGGTAAGCTACAAAGGGTAAAGATCTTGTAATTATTAATAAGCCACGGTAGAAGTAAAGAAACGCCTTATTATTTGAGTTTCAAAAGTTTTTACTAATCCACAGCTTGCTGAAAGGACGGGATTCCGCCTGTTGGAGTCCGATAAGCCATTGCCCAAGGCATATGGTGAGTGCAATGAGTAAGACAACCTTCATTTTGGGGTAGAGCTAAAATTCTTCAAGACAAGTCAGTATTAAACAGCTTGTACAACGAAGAAGTGTAGCAAATAAATTATGACTGGCTCTTCTGAAAGCTTGAGTTGTAGCTACAGCTTTTAGGTACTCATTCTCATGTTGAGGTGACTCACAAATTTATATGTAATTCAACAAACCTCGACTCATGAGCAATAAACAGACTGCTTTCGGGGCGAACGAACTGAATTGTTTTGTGAGCTAAAGAGTTGGGTGAAATGAACTATAAAAATCAAATAAGCAACCCAAATATATGAAACGAAATTCAAATTGTCTTTGCCGGAAATGTTGCTGATTTTTATCCATGCAGGATCAAAACTCAAAATACACCAAGTAGACCTCGTATATATATATTTTATTTTATTACTTACAATTCAAGCGTCAGAAGAAATGAAATACTTTTTGTCTATAAATGTCTCTGTTCCTTATCAAGCCCAAAAAGACGATACGAAAACGGTTTTCATAGATGCGTACATATTACGTACGTATATTACGCAACAACATGTCGAGATGAAAACTAGTCTTGCGCAATCACGTCCTTCCATTCATTTCATGTCGCAATCTCAAGCTCATATTTATGCATTGGTTTGCATCCAAACCCCAACCTCGACTTTGGAAGAAAAAGCAGTTGACTGCTTGGCTCGAAAATGGTATGCAGGCGAGTTGTTGATGATGATGATGACGATATGATATGTGATAAGAACACACGAGTCAAAAACATAATATTCTCCTTCCATGCTCACTTAAAGAAAAGCAGTTGACTCGATCTCATCTGTTTCATTGTATGACAAGTCAATTTCTAGAGCTCATTAGATTCATACAGTTTCCAGCAGTGTTATATCATATTTTTCTGCATTTTTGGTGCGTAACGAACAATAAGTTGATTTTTTGTCATTGTGTGTCACAACATTTATCAAATCTGAAATAAATTCACGTGTAATTCAGTGTTCTTGATTGCAATGGATTTGATTGTTTCTGGATTTCAGTTCCGTCAATGGTCCAAAATGGTAAGTAACTCGGAACTCACTTCAGAGGTAGAGCGGATCACTGGAATGCTGCAGCAAAATCCGCCGTTACTTCATGATTTAATGGAAAAGGTAATTTGAAAACATGTGGAAAATCATGAATAAAGAATGACACTGAATTAAAAATCTGATTTGTTGCAGTGTGAAAAATTCAGTGATCGCTACACAGAATTTATCAAGATTCGGTTGCCCCCTCCTGCAATGTCGCATCCTCATCCCATTTTTACAGAACTGAGAATGGAATACGTCAGGATTTCGGAGGTGGAAAGAGAACTGAACAAGCAATACTGCATTTTCTGGAACAAGGTGGATGACGCTCTCAAGCTTTATAACTATGTGGAAAAGGCAATGAAAGATATTGGCCAAGCGGCTGAGCTCTGGTATCTTCTCCGAAACTCAGTTTGCAAAACTCCGTCAACTTTTTGAGTCGGATAAGAAGTATGTGAATCAGTAATTTGTAACTAAAATACGCTAGGGCTTTTTCTATTAATAATTTCATTCTCTTTTGCAGTTATGCGCTTTTCAACGGATTGAGTGCCAACATTCCCAGCCTACTTGCGGATGAGTGGGAACACCTCAACATCATTCAGCCGTTAACTGATTGCATTCACAGAATGGATACTCTCAAGGCCAAAATGAACTTGGAGCTTCAAGCGTTCGCCAACTAAATGCGGTGCTCACTTCCGTCCTCATCAGTGAAGCAATTGATTATTTGAGCAGTAGTTGTGCCATTTGTTCTATTAAAAACGTTACATTAATTTTAACTGCTAAGCATTTGGTTACTTAAGTCGTAATTATTAGTTGAAGGTCATCAGTCTTAGAAACTTAGATGGCAGCAACATGAAATATAAATCCCACGTCCTTCAGTTCACTGACGATATATTTTCCAAAACTTTTGTCCTAACTTAAACAAATGGTAGATTATGACATTGAGATATTCGTTTCTATTGGTCATGATCTGTTATAAGATTTATGAGAGGGTTATTGCACAAGACATCAATTCAACCAAGCTTTTGTTCCCAATCACAAAAATGAAATTTGTAAATATCAAGGACAAAGTTTCTAGTAGTTTCCTTGGGCAAATTTGTCACGCAGTCACTGATGATGATGACTAACCTTCTCAGTCTGCATTTGCCATAGTTCCACTCTTACAACAAGCTTAGTTATTTCCTGCATAAGTTCCAATCCGACTACCAAAATGAGGATGACATCCATCCTTTCACTCATGATTTTCTTGGGAATCCTAGCTGTTCTCTATCATCCAGTGGAAGCTCACCCATCTAAATCCAACCAGAATGGTATTAGTAATCCTTTTAAAATTGCAATTAACTCTAAACCTGCTTACATTATTGTACGACTTGTTTTAGCCCGTCGGCACAGCAAAGTGCAAGCAGCTGCATCTAGAAACGGGAAAGGTGTCTCCCAGAAGGAAGCTGTTCCCTTTTCAAGCTACGAATTGGTGCCTCAGTGGGCTACGAATATAACCCTGGAAAAGCGGTCGTACCGAATTTTTCCACTTGTTCGCACTACTCGGAGTACTTGAGAAATGGACTAGACCGGAGAAAAGCAGCCATGATTTTACAAAATTAATGGTTGTATGAGGTCAAGCCAGTTATTGAATAAATAACCAGATATATATATCTACATTTACTTTGTACTTGGCTTGTTTTTCTACAATGTTTATTTCAAGGCATGAAAACTCAGTAATTTCTCACTAAACATAAGTATTACACTGATATCCAATTGAATTCAACTAGGAGATTATGCAACAGCCTCCACACGTTTTCTTTGCTGGTGTCAAGCGCTACAAAGATCGAGGAAATTAATAGGCTCAATGCACTTTTCCAATGTCTTTATTTTATTCCAATATTAACAGGTTAGATAACTACCTTTGGGCTCTGAAGTTCAGGGGCGACCTTGTAGCAGTTTCAAAAAGGTCCTGGACCCGTTCTCCACGCTTTACTGAGCATTCTAGGTAAGCCTGCGCTCCAATTTTCTGAGCCATCCAAACACCATCCCCGAAAGCCACTGACTCTTGTTGCTTTTTAGATAGCTCCTGGATAGTGGTCGAGTCATCCCCCAAATCCACCTTGTTTCCAACCAGAATGACTGGAATACCTCGGCAATGGTATTGAATCTCTGGGCTCCACTTCTCAGCAACATTTACCAACGAGTCTGGCGCATCAACGGCGAAGCACACCAAGATCGCGGTTGAATTTGGATAAGAGAGCGGACGAAGCCGATCGTAGTCTTCCTGGCCGGAAGTGTCACGAATGGTTAGTTCAACCTAAGCTCAAATAAGTGGATTCATAATCAGATGACTTTTTTTAATTTGCATGGGTCTTATCAATAAATGAAATTAACTACCTGGTTCCCATCCACCTTCACTATAGTAGTGTAGATATCGAATTCAGTGGGAACATACGTCTCCGGAAACAGGTTCCTGGTGAATGTCGACAGGAGTGTGGTTTTGCCACATCCGCCGTCCCCAACGACCACCAACTTTGAGCTGAATGAAGCCATGGAATCACTCAATGGTTATACGAATATTATGTCGATTTGAAATGCAATGCATTGGTCGACAAGCACCGTCAAACCGTGGCCTAGCGAACAAGCCTATGTCTCGATTACCAATGTCAGTCGTGTAAGATAATTGGTGAATTATTGAATTAAACTTTATTGCACAATTAAAACTCAATCGTATTATTGTCCCATGAGCAAGGACAACAAATATTGGTGGACGAGTTTCACATGATGTTATGTTGAAAGATAATTTTATTTGGGGTATTTTGGTTTATAAAAATTTAATCTCTATCGCAGATATGGCACAATGTTTTAGTGCAGAGCTGCAGGAACCATTTGAAGTGAATACAAGAACTTACTGCGTTTGTGAGTTGGCAATTCCAATTCAAAATTGATCACGGGTCCTTCCTGCCTAACTAAAGGAGAAAGCAGTGAAAGCAGATATAAATCCTGTCTATATAGATTTCATGGCTTTGTTTGGTATGCTTTTGTAACTTAACCCACGGTAGAGACCCTCTCTCTGGTTTGTAAGAAATTATAATGTATGACACATCATTTCTGATGAGGAATTGATATTCACATCCTTAGATGAATGTAAGGCTCCACCGAAATAACTTCCTATTGAGTATCACAGCTCAGCATCTACAGACTTTCTCTGAAGGACTGACTCGCAGATTGCAGCCATCATGTAGGGGCAGTCTTTGTTCATGAATTGGTTTGAACTTAAATGAATGCCCTCGATAATATTTATCAAAGCATCATGGTGTATAGGAAAGACATCCTGAAGAAAATTCTAAAGCGTTTGAGATTTTGGTCAGAAAACAAATTTTATTCGGGGATGGAAGACCAGTCAAATTCCCAAAAACTGATTAACAAACCCAGATACCTTTCCAAGAACTCGCATGCTAGACAACCGAAAAATTAAAGAATTTGTCACGCCTTTTTGAATAATTTAAAAGGAATAAATATATCAACGTGTGAATGATACAGTTGAACACGGACAAATTAATCCATACAGAATCACAGCAAGCAATACGGCTTCACTTTTCGTTAACCCCCGTTTAGCTGCGGCCAATGATATGCCAGTAGACATCTATTTCGGAAGCAAACCTGCGTCCACACTCCTCACAGATTGTCCAAATTTCCTCATTATTTGCCGGAATCTGTTTTTTTAATCTTAATGTATTCAGTTTCGCCTTTAGAAGAATAATCGGCCACTTCCGATCCTGACCGATGCGAGGCTGATTCTCTTTAATGTTCATCTCGAGCCTGGAAACTAACAACGAAATGGATAGAAAACCTCTGATAGAAACTCTGAAAACACGAGCCTCCACATCATTAAGATATCAAAACATACCCAATATATGTTTATAGTAAGTCTATAAGTATATGTATAAGTTTTTTGAATTTACCATTGATAAAACGTCCATAGCTTCAATGTTAGCCTGAATCTTTTTCTTCCCATCGCCTGCTGAAGTCCCAGGGTCTTCTTTGGGTTCAGCAGTAGCACCTGCAGCGGCTTCAAGATCTTGCTGACTCCCTTCGCCACTTCTCAGACGCTTCTCAAATGCACGGATGGTAGGCCCACACTGTCCCAAGTTTCCTTCCGGCTCCCAGGTGTCGTCCTCACTCAAAAAGTAAACAAAAACTTAATCAACAAGTCAACAAAGGGCCTATCATATCCAAGCCATTTGACCTGATAGTAGGTGATTCCGTTTACTTCTGACTTGTCCAGAATACTCTCCACCTCATACCTCATACTCTTTGTCAATCTCGGGAGAATTTTGGGTTGATTCCACAATTACCCCATCCTCGCTCGAATAGCTCTCCTCTGGTATATTTGGTTCAATAGCCTCAGATAACTGCTGCTGCGGCTTTCATCGTTACCCAAAGTTGCACCCGTCCGTGGAGGACTTGGAGTTTTCTCTACTGGACAACTTTCTTTATCGCGTTCCTCCATTTTCCCCTGTTACCTCCTTCAAAATGAGTTGAGTCAAGATCTAACGTTTAATTTGCGTTCTTTTAAATGCTGTACAAACGAACAAGACAAAACTCTATCTCATTCTCCAACTAAATAATCAAACTGTTAATACTAACTAACTCTGTAAAAACTAATGACAAAACTATAAATGGATAGAATTGAAATCATCCCTCAAACAATCGAAAGCTCAACCAAATAGCTACAACGAGATTATTCAAACGGCACAATTCAATAGACGAGAAGAAACGAGAAAGTTCAATGAACAAATACCTTTTTTCGTATATGGCTGCCGATCACTCACACATTCATCGCAACAAATAGTGAACTCAAATAATTACGTACAGGCTCTGAGTTTGTCATTCAGATACAGCACACTATAAGAGAAAATTCCAAAACCCAAAAGCCCATTTCGTTAGAGGCGACGAGAGTCTTATTTTTCAAAAGACTGGACGATGAAATGCTCGTTTATTTCTTATTCTCGTCTCAATCTAAACCAATTGCATTAGTTTATATTTTAAAACGAATAAATGCTCTAGTGTACTTGAAAAAATCAGTGATGCTGATAATTATAGCTTGACCCTGAATGCGCATAAATGATGAAAATGTTGCGGTAACTGCGTCTTTATTTGAAGTGATGGCTTATGGAATTAAGGAAATACGTAACTGATTCTTATCTGGTCCAACATAAACTACAAAAATTGTACACGCTCATTACATTAGTTGTTACATACTGGAGTTTATTCCAGCACAGAGACGTACATACTTCTTGATGAAGTTTATTATAAGTTGGGTCTAGATTTTAAAGATTTTTTACGCTTCTTGTTTGTAAACTGGCAGATACATATATCGTTTTGCAAGTGAACAAAACGCAGAAACTGAAAAATTTGCTGCACTGTCTTGGTGTACTCCACGTAAGGTTTAACCGTTTTACCTGCACTAACTAAAAAACCTCTGTCAGCATTTCATACACTTCAACTTTGAATTTAAATTAATTTAAAAAGTTATCATCAAAACTAAAGACAGCATCAATACTGACGACTAAGGGAATGTATTACCAGCAACGTATCATCCATGGTGTACTGAATGATATGTTGCATTAGAGCTTGCAACTGGGCCAAAAATGACAGGGCATTTCAAATGTAAGGCAGGTGCATATTATAATGATATGTAAGTTTCATTGCAACTTTACACAAGAAATATCATGAAATGATTCCACACTGCGACTAAGAACCGTCGTTTTATCTTGAAAGAAACTCTCACAAATCAATAATTAAGATGTACAAAGACGCATGCACAAAACCATCTATTTTTAATTTCTGATCTGTTACTACCAACAATGCTGCAATTAACAGGTAACCCATCATCAATACTAGCAATATTTCATCCAAAACATTTACATTTTTGGTAGTTCTGCAATTCATAACATACGCCTCAACTCACAGGTATACGTTTCAAAAATATTCACAAAACGTGATAAAGGTCTATATCTAAAAACCTAAATTAAATTATTCCAACAAGAACTTCATTAACCATATTCTTTGAAGTTACATACATACCACATATTATATCCTACAAACAATCCTAAAAATTCATCGAAACACACAACTTGTGTTAGTTCACAGGGATACTAAATATACAATCACATCTCATAAAATCTCATGATTCCCCGACGCCAACAAATTATAAAATCGTGTCGAACTCGCAGCTAATGCGACAACAGCTCATTGAAATGGTTGACAAGCTTGCGGGAGAACTCAAGGTCGTCTTCGAGTGTGGCAAGCGTTTCTGTAGTCGCTGGAACACTTTTCTCTTGCATCTCATTCAGAAGCTTTTCCTTCTTAGCTACGTTTTTTTCCTCGAGTTTCTTCCGTTCCTCAACAAATTTTCTCATGTAAGGTTGATCAGCACCACGAGGTAGCTTCCGTCCATCTTTTGCTCTGAAGATGCAAAAAAAATTCTAACATCATCAACTGTGAAACGTTACGAAAGGAATTGAGACTAGAAAACAACACAAAACGCTTTATCGCTGCTTCGTTCAACTTACTGGCCGACTTTTCTGTTTTTGTCACAACTCATGGATAGTTCTTTGTCATGGATCTTTGCATGCAAAGCGAGGGCACCTTTGTTCCCACATATTTTTTGGCAGGTTGCACACTTGTGCTTATTAGTTGCGCTTTTCCCAGCAGTTTTGTTTGCTTTGGAAGGTGCCATGGCAAATAAATACAGAACAAAATTTTTCAGTTTTGAAGCTAGTCAGTTGGTTTTAAAATGTTCAGGGTCAGTTTCCGTTATCTATTAAAATATTTGCGAGTACAAATCTAGTGTTTTAGTTGCAGTGTCTTAAACAGAGCTCTACGTCAGGATCAATCGGGAAGAAGCTACTGGAGGTAAATAAAAGTGCTTCGTTCAGTTCTCAATAATGTTATGAAAGTCATGTGTATTTACACAATCCCTCAAATTGTGCAGTTGAGAATTGGGTAAATACTGAATGTTACGAGGGATTGGTACAGGTACTATGACTGCTCATTCATTTTCATGATGAAAAGGTCGCGTTAAGGTCTGCCGCTGCTTGCATACATTTGTGCGTGAGGACGGAGAGAGGCTAACAACGCAAGCATGCATATGTAAATATTACTTTCAATGCGTTATGAATTACATGACGTTTTTACATGATTTCTTCTCTTTGCATGAGCATTGGCTTCAGAACATTTCTACATCGTGGTACTCCATAATTGTTGGAGACAGAAAAATACCAGTTTTATCCTTTGTTCCAGTTCTTTTGCTTCTAAACATCAAGAATTAAATGCTTAGACAGTACAAACTAACTTTGATTTGAACTTTGGGTAACTACTATCTATTTGGCCAGTAGTTATTACCGTGCATGAATACTTTCCGTCAACATACACTTATACAGCGTAGTACACACAACTACACGAACAGTCAATTCAACAAACTTTATTTGTAGTAAAATAAGGGCATTGTCGACCCAAATCCAAGTTGTATCCTGTTAATGAAACAAAAGATGCAAAACTAGTTCCTGCAAGTGTACGAAAATGTTAGTCACCAGAGAAAAACTGGGGTCTATACATATCTCTCCGTACAACGACCCATACCTGATTCATATCTAACAAATGTTGCTAGTCCGTTGTTTTTCTTATTAAATCATCAGTGATCATCACATTTTATGACACTATTCTCCTCTCAAATGTTCTCCTTGAGACTTCTTTAATACTGGTTTAATATACACTGTACACGATTTTCCATCACATATTCAGAAGGACGATATCTAGCTAGGGAAGTGTTCTGAAGAGAAAGGGCTTTCACCCGCATGCTGCAGCATTGAATAATAAACGAAAGGTAGTTTGATTTTTTTATTTGATTTCTTTATTCAAGTGTCATATACCGAAGTAAACTGCATTCAATACAAAGTACTGAGGTAGTATTTGTGTTCCAGATAAGCACGGCAGATAAATACCATCATGCACGCAAATTACAGTAATTCTTAGCCATAATATCATTCATATCCTATTCATCGAGCTTTGAACTTAACAATTCACAAAGTTGAATTATTTATTTCATGCACTACAGACTATCGACAATCTTAGTACAACTTCAAAATATGAATTAGTAGGGTTTCAATATCATAACAACTGGAAAGATATGGAAAAGCGCAATGCGCAGCACGGCTGAAACAGATTATGAAAACAGTGCTAGTGACTTGCTTTGACATCATGAAATGAGCTGAAATGAGCATGAAAAAAGTTCATGAATATACTTCATCAAATGAGCATGTTTCGGTTTCATTATGAGGAGTAGCAAATTTTATGCAAATTTCTTTCCTTTTTTGTTTATATTTTAGTTACACAACTGCATTCCATATCAAGAGCATTACGATTTATCCTCACTCATGTATCATGTCTTTTAATATCTGCTCTTGATAAAAGCTCAGCTACATAATGCAAAATACACCTATATTTATAATCAGCTTTACAGTCGTAAATATCTCATTTTGACAAGGAACAAATCTAGTCATAATCCGATGGTGAAAGTGGGAATGATAATGTTTTTTATTTCAACAGTTTTAAGTAAGCGAATGTAACAGACGTGATGAATTAAAAATAAATTGCAGCCGTATGACCAAATAACTGAGCAATAAATCATAATTCGGACAATTTTTTGTCTTTGTTACTCCGTATTGTCAAAAACTTCATGAAAATTCCAGCGTTCCATTATTTGATAAAGCATGAAAAGGAAGGACGAAAAGGAAGGACGAAAAGGAAAGTTAAGGATTGATTGAAAAATAGGTATAATCTTTTGCATAAAATTTTGTTTAAAATTGCTCACCTCAAACACACTGCAACAAAATGGTTTGTTGATGATGATGAGGGACAAGGCATTATCGCAACGAACCTCCGGAACATAGCCTGTACTTACTCTACAACTTACTTCGACATTACTCCTTAAATGATCATCCGTGTTTCAGCCCAGATGTATAGCCTTCAATCTATCAATGGAGCAGGAAAATTGGAAAGCAGGAAAGGAGTTGGATAAACAATTAATTTGGTTGTTTAGCTTGGCAATGTTAATATTTGGCAGTTATTAAACATAATGAACCTTCACCAAATATGGGAGCCCGGCAAAATGGTAAATAATTGACTAGGAGCTCCTGCAAATCCGTTGAAATCCTGGCATTTGAAGTTTGCAAACACCAGAAAGTTTATTTATTCATAAAGTGAATACAAGCGTATGCGTAGATGAGAAGCATCTTCGTTTAGCTATAAATCATCACAGTAAAAATTAGAAACAAGCATTCTATTACTGTCGAGTTGATAATTAGTTTATTTGCTTCTCAAGTTTCAGTGAAAATAATGACACTATTTAAAATGACATTGACGTTTTTTAAAAACTGCAACAGGATTAGGTTTTTTCTGTCTACAAAAAAGAGTTTATATTAATCTTTATCGTTCCATCGATAGTGAACCAGATCAGCGTTGATAAAAAGCAGAGTCAAGTGGTTGTTTCCAGTCAATCTCAACCATCATATGAAGCGTATTCATCGGATGAAGATACAAGAGTACAAATCAACGGGTGGAATTCAACTGATAATCAAGCGGTGAGCTAAGCTTAAGCTGACCAGACGTACCTCATCGAGGGGTACAGTACCCCATTTGAAAGTTTTATAGCTTATTTTGGAACGTTGTGTTGAAAATCTTCGTTCCCTTTCAAAAGACTCTAATAATCTTACAGTTGGTTTGGCATTCAAAACGTTAAAATCAATATAGTAATGAAATTTTAAAAGAAATATTACAACTTGACGTAGCCCGAAAATCGCATAAAGCGATGAACTGTCAATGCATTTTATGTACTGCAGGTAAATGCTCAAAATCAATCGCAAAAGCGTTTGTTTTCACAGCTAATTTCAATTATGATATTTAATTTTTTCAGTAAGTTTTTAGACTTATTTGTTATCAATATTACACAAATTCACAGTTTTGCATGTTGAAAAAAATGCAATTTTTGCCATCTCCGCTTTTTACTAATATTACAGGACTTTACAGAGCTGTAAAATCCCTGTATTACGTATAACCTACGTATTTGAGCTCTCAAATTGAGTTAATTAGGAATTTTTAATTGTACCCAATTGGACATTTGGAAATCTGGTCACCTTAGCTAAGCTAGAAATATATTTGTTTTAGCCAGTAGAATTCTCGGTGTGGATTAGATTTAAAACTTTATGAATGACAGATTTTATATTAATATAAAAATTGATTTAAATTTAATATTTAAAATTTAAATATTGATTTCTACTTTCAGGGCAACTCCCAAAAGAGAGGTAACTGTCCGTTCGAGATCGGTGGACTTGCGACCGCGTTTGTAATGGAGCATCGGCGGATTCAGAAGAACGTGATTGCCAAGAAAACCAGGAGCTGGTGATCTTGCAGATGAAATATCGTTTTGGGAAGAAGACGACGAAGCTAGAGAATCTTATGGATGAACTCCAGACTGCACACAAGCTGGTCAGTCATTTCAAACGAGTTTTTTGGGTGAGCCGAAGTCGGAGTTGAAATAGCTTGAGCGAAGATAGAAGAAGAGCCTTAAGATTTCGGCTATGGATTTTATAAATCTCGGTATAAGTAATAGTATTAAATGTTAAGAAAATATAATGGAATACGTAGAAGAATCTAGAGCAGATGGGCCCATAGATAGTTAGATAGTTAAATGAATGCTTTGTAGTAATACCGTAGTGAGATAAATGTGTTTGCGACTATTAGTGACGATTTATGAATTCAAAAATGGTTAAATAAACGGGTTTTGACTTTGGATACTTCATAAGCAAGACAAATATGCGATCATCATTTATTATTATTTTGGGCACTTTATATGGATCATTCCACAAGTTGCGTTTTGACACAGGTATCATCTTACCATACCTTATCATTTCTTATTTTTCTTCCTTATTTCTTTAAAGTTAATTTTCCATTTCCTTACCGCATACGCTTCAATTCATTTTATTTAACCTCACGCTTACTAACATAATTAATTTAACGTGCATCCAGTAGTTGTATTCTAATTAATTCGTCACATTTATTTTAATTAACATTTATATTTTCTACAACTACTGATGCACGTTAAATTAATTATGTTAGTAAGCGTGAGGTTAAATAAAATGAATTGAAGCGTATGCGGTAAGGAAATGGAAAATTAACTTTTAAAGAAATAAGGAAGAAAATAAGAAATGATAAGGTATGGTAAGATGATACCTGTGTCAAAACGCAACTTGTGGAATGATCCATATAAAGTGCCCAAAATAAATAAATGATGATCGCAAATATTTTGTCTTGCTTATGAAGTATCCAAAGTCAAAACCCGTTTATTTAACCATTTTTGAATTCATAAATCGTCACTAATAGTTCGCAAACACATTTATCTCACTACGGTATTACTACAAAGCATTCATTTAACTATCTAACTATCTATGGGCCCATCTGCTCTAGATTCTTCTACGTATTCCATTATATTTTCTTAACATTTAACTACTATTACTTATACCGAGATTTATAAAATCCATAGCCGAAATCTTAAGGCTCTTCTTCTATCTTCGCTCAAGCTATTTCAACTCCGACTTCGGCTCACCCAAAAACTCGTTGAAATGACTGACCAGCTTGTGTGCAGTCTGGAGTTCATCCATAAGATTCTCTAGCTTCGTCGTCTTCTTCCCAAAACGATATTTCATCTGCAAGATCACCAGCTCCTAGGTTTTCTTGGCAATCACGTTCTTCTGAATCCGCCGATGCTCCATTACAAACGCGGTCGCAAGGTCCACCGATCTCGAACGGACAGTTACCTCTCTTTTGGAGTTGCCCTGAAAGTAGAAATCAATATTTAAATTTTAAATATTAAATTTAATCAATTTTATATTTAATAAAAATCTGTCATTCATAAAGTTTTAAATCTAAATCCACACCGAGAATTCTACTGGCTAAAACAAATATATTCTAGCTTAGCTAAGGTGACCAGATTTCCAAATGTCCAATTGGGTACAATTAAAAAATTCCTAATTAACTCAATTTGAGAGCTCAAATACGTAGGTTATACGTAATACAGGGATTTTACAGCTCTGTAAAGTCCCTGTAATATTAGTAAAAAGGCGGAGATGGCAAAAATTGCATTTTTTCAACATGCAAAACTGTGAATTTGTGTAATATTGATAACAAATAAGTCTAAAAACTTACTGAAAAAATTAAATATCATAATTGAAATTAGCTGTGAAAACAAACGCTTTTGCGATTGATTTTGAGCATTTACCTGCAGTACATAAAATGCATTGACAGTTCATCGCTTTATGCGATTTTCGGGCTACGTCAAGTTGTAATATTTCTTTAAAATTTCATTACTATATTGATTTTAACGTTTTGAATGCCAAACCAACTGTAAGATTATTAGAGTCTTTGAAAGGGAACGAAGATTTTCAACACAACGTTCCAAAATAAGCTATAAAACTTTCAAAGGTGGAAAATTTCAAAGGTTTATTGTGGAAAAATAGTGGAAATTTACCATCATTGGAAATATACCCGACATAATAGTAAATTTGAGCCTAACTTGGAAAGCAAATACTAACTATCTTACTATTTTGAATTTTGGGGACAAATGTACCAATGGGGTACGGATGGGGTACACACTTCGAATGTGGTACAAGAGTTTCAAATGGGGTACTGTACCCCTCGATGAGGTACGTCTGGTCAGCTTAAGCTTAGCTCACCGCTTGATTATCAGTTGAATTCCACCGTTGATTTGTACTCTTGTATCTTCATCCGATGAATACGCTTCATATGATGGTTGTGAGATTGACTGGAAACAACCACTTGACTCTTTTTATCAACGCTGATCTGGTTCACTATCGATGGAACGAATAAAGATTAATATAAACTCTTTTGTAGACAGAAAAACCTAATCCTGTTGCAGTTTTTCAAAAACGTCAATGTCATTTTAAATAGTGTCATTATTTTCACTGAAACTTGAGAAGCAAATAAACTAATTATCAACTCGACAGTAATAGAATGCTTGTTTCTAATTTTTACTGTGATGATTTTATAGCTAAAACGAAGATGCTTCTCATCTACGCATACGCTTGTATTCACTTTATGAATAAATAAACTTTCTGGTGTTTGCAAACTTCAAATGCCAGGATTTCAACGATTTGCAGGAGCTCCTAGTCAATTATTTACCATTTTGCCGGCTCCCCATATTTGGTGAAGGTTCATTATGTTTAATAACTGCCAAATATTAACATTGCCAAGCTAAACAACCAAATTAATTGTTTATCCAACTCCTTTCCTGCTTTCCAATTTTCCTGCTCCATTGATAGATTGAAGCTATACATCTGGGCTGAAACACGGATGATCATTTAAGGAGTAATGTCGAAGTAAGTTGTAGAGTAAGTACAGGCTATGTTCCGGAGGTTCGTTGCGATAATGCCTTGTCCCATCATCATCAACAAACCATTTTGTTGCAGTGTGTTTGAGGTGAGCAATTTTAAACAAAATTTATGCAAAAGATTATACCTATTTTTCAATCAATCCTTAACTTTCCTTTTCGTCCTTCCTTTTCGTCCTTCCTTTTCATGCTTTATCAAATAATGGAACGCTGGAATTTTCATGAAGTTTTTGACAATACGGAGTAACAAAGACAAAAAATTGTCGAATTATGATTATTGCTCAGTTATTTGGTCATACGGCTGCAATTTATTTTAATTCATCACGTCTGTTACATTCGCTTACTTAAAACTGTTGAAAATAAAAAAATTACATTCCCACTTTCACCATCGGATTATGACTAGATTTGTTCCTTGTCAAAATGAATATTTACGACTGTAAAGCTGATTATAAATAAGTGTATTTTGCATTATGTAGCTGAGGCTTTTATCAAGAGCAGATATTAAAAGACATGATACATGAGTGAGGATAAATCGTAATGCTCTTGATATGGAATGCAGTTGTGTAACTAAAATATAAACAAAAAAGGAAAGAAATTTGCATAAAATTTGCTACTCCCTCATAATGAAAACCGAAACATGCTCATTTGATGAAGTATATTCATAACTTTTTTCATGCTCATTTCAGCTCATTTCATGATTCAAAAGCAAGTCACTAGCACTGTTTTCATAATCTGTTTCAGCCGTGCTGCGCATTGCGCTTTTCCATATCTTTCCAGTTGTTATGAATATTGAAACCCTACTAATTCATATTTTTGAAGTTGTACTAAGATTGTCGATAGTCTGTAGTGCATGAAATAAATAATTCAACTTTGTGAATTGTTAAGTTCAAAGCTCGATGAATAGGTCATGCCACGCCAAATTACAGGCTCTCTTAGCCATCCATATCATTCATAT
>LJIJ01002873.1:0-22972 GCA_001718145.1 Orchesella cincta
ATTACGGTAATTATAACTCTATTTATATAACCTTTTTAACAGATCCCGGGCTTTCTTTCAGCCTTCCTTGAAGTTTGGCATCACGCGCGATTTCGAAGTCTAGTCAACAAGTAGTCCCAACCATTGAGCTGTGCTGACTCTAGACCAATTGGGAGCACTCATTTGGAGTGCTACTAAATGCTGTAGTTCTTTTTATAGATTGTTTATCACTGGTTTTCTTCAATTTTAGTGAGAGCGCGCACGCTAACCATCAAACCAATCCAATTTCAATCGATTGTCTTAAGTTGAAAGACTGTTTCCAATGGGTTGATATGTCCATGTCCAATCAGGGCCATGTTCTATCTTGCGGTGTTCCAAAACCAGTACTTAGCGACTAGCGTGTCTTTAATGCCCTGACTCTTGAAACATATTGCAAGCAACAGGGTCTCACCTAAATACTTATATTATGAAACTAAAAAAGGGAACTAATACTTTGCCCCACCCCTAATTTTGATCGCGCGTCAATATTTTGGTCCTGTGAAAAATGTTGACAGTAAGGAGCAGGCGGTATACACATCAAGAAAAGCCCATTAAATTTGAACCTGCCGCCGGAAACTTACATGAAAAATAAGCTTTAACGTACAAGTAATTTTGGTGTCAACTGGAAAGAGATCTTTGGCTCAAATAACTTTTCATAGCACTGTAATGAAGCATATATACATATAGTAAAGAGGAGCAAATTTCAACAGTAGACTACTGATGTGAATTTTGGCGACTGACCAAATCACTTAAAACTCAGAAGTGATAACACCTGTTATTAACAGGTCTGAATATGCAAATGTTATGCAAATAGTCCTCGAATGATAGCTATGATGATGACCTGCTCTTCCCCCAATTTAAACAGATAAAAGTCAAAAATTCAATAGCTAAATGCTTCGTTAATGTGTGATGGCAATTCTCATTTGTTCGTTAGTTTGATTGGAGTTTGGTCTCTTTTTGATTCTACATACATGCAGGTTTCGGATCTACTGTACTATAAAACTTGAATGGAATCCTCCGTGAATTGGGAGAAACAGGAGTACACTGGCAAGTGTCATATAAATTTTATCAATGTAAAGAAAAAGAAGTGGGCGTTAATATAGATGATAAAAATTGTGATAAGATTATTGTGTTTATGGGTATGCTTTCAAAATATTCAGAATACCAACGATTTAAATCACTCATATTGCTTTTATACGTTTATCATTCAAGCAACCGATAGTGATATAAACTAAACACGAACTGGAATGAATAAATAGAATTTAATTTTCCTTTGAACCCTCTGGCTGATACAATCCAATGTACAGGATAGCCATACTTTAACCACGTTGGTTTGCGCTTAAGATGTGATAATTTTATTATGATAAATGAAAAGCTAATGAACAATTGCATGAGAAGGTGAATTTTAAGCGGATGCCAAGGGGACATGTGTTTACTTTCGTAGAGTATGCACACGCTAGATTTCTACAATATTTCGTCTTCATGCAGTAGAATAAAAAGATCTATTTTTGAATCTTGAATTCGCCTGCCTGACCTGTGACTTCATCTTGACTATCATCTGTAGTCATGAATCGAATCGCTTGATTTTCTCTTTTATACCTGTAAAATACATTGGAGCTTACAAAATGAAGTCTAATTCACGTCACGGATCTCATAAAAACAATTACGTGACGACTGAGACGAGTGTAATCCCGATTTCTGCAAAAACTCGCAAGCCATTAAAACGGAAAATTCAAAACCCTAGTGTCATTCAGCGTGAAGCAGAAATAATAGCTTCCAGTAAACATCAGCGTGGGACACAATTGACACCGATTGCTTGCGGTCATGGCCGGCATGTACATTTAGTGTTCACTCCGGAACGAAAGAAAATCCCTCGTCGACCTACCCCCACTTCAATTTCAGACGTTGACAACATTGTAGTCCATGGAACCGTCGCCAAAGATAATTATTATTATTATTATTATTATTGGGTCAATTTTATTCAATTTAGCAAAAATTCATTTCCATACTGTGAATATACAATGACACCTCACTATGCGAGCAAATAAGTCATTGCTGTTATATCAATTTATCCAAAAAGTCAACTTATAAACAAATTTCATATCAAATCTATTAACACACAAAAAAATAATCCACATCAAAGTCCGTGTTTACATTTGTCCAATAACAATTCTTTCACCTTTTGACTGCGGTAACTCATTCCACGCTTTTATACTCCTCTCTTCCAATGTCTACCAATCTCCGCTTTCGGAGTAAAACCATACCGTATACCCGAGTTTCTTGTATTGTACCCGTGCGGGTTGATTGTCGAGTAATAGTATTTAAAAAATTCCACCTTCTTTTTGCCTATTCCCTTCCCTTGAATGTCTGTCGCGTGTCGTCCCTTATACTTCGCCGTGTTCTCTGTGTTCGTGTACTTTGTGAGAAGGTACTTTGCGGAGTAAATCAGTTCGCCAGTTTTGATTTAAGTTGCTTTTGTACTCGAAGCTTGTTGTTGTACATACATTGTTTGTCTGTAAGCATCCTTTTACTTCATTGTTTGTTAATGTTTCAAATTTATATTAAATTGTTGAAATTGAAATGCAAAAATCTTTATCTTTTAAATGCAACTCGTTTTATCCATGAATTTTTGCTATCGAGGCTAGGTCTTAATAGTAAAAGTAAGATTATAATTCATCATGTTTTTAATTCAGTCATGGAAGAGAAAGAATCTTTATCTTTTGTTGCGACATGTCTAAGATGTACTGTCTCGAGTAGTTCTCGTCATTTTTGGTACCCAATGAACATATCATTCGCATTGGAGTTTTACAATACCTAAACGGCAAAGAAACGATGGGCAGCAGAAGTTCTTACTTGGGCTGTGTTCATGAAACAAGCAATGACAACAACAAGAATTATTATCCAGGTACCTCTTTCTAAAAAAACATAAACAACATTCATTGCTTACGTTGTAACATGAGATCATGACCCAAAGCTTCATAAAAAAACATGTTTTTGCGTTTCTGGTCCCTTCACCCTTAGAAGAGAAAGTGGACTGTTGTGTAAAGGGATGATCCCGTACTAGCAGTTCTGTATGTATTTACATTTTTTAGAAAATACCTATCCTTGTGCATTACATTCCAGTGATACCCGCGTTGTCCAGAATTCTGGATAAAGAAAAACGAAAAGAGTACCTTGTTTGGTCTTAATTTTTAACATTACCTAATACGATGAAAATAACGAAACAAAAATCGTGAAAATTTACAATTTCTACTTGGCTTCCCCAGGAATTATAATCTTATTTGTATGAGTTAATAAACGTGTTTCATGCAAAAGGGTTTAAAACGCATGGGCTTTAATAAAAAATAGGTTTCGTTGAGCTGTGTCAAATAATATGGCAGATGGAGGTCAAAAAGTCAAATTGCTCCACCGTTAATTTAATGTGGTGAAAAAGACTTCTGGTCTATTAAAGTGGGTTGTTGACGTCGTATGGAGAAATAAAAATTACTCACGTGGGCAGAATCGCATGGACTCATAGTATCTGTTTGTAGGTAAATTTTTTCATACATCATAGGAAGCGTTTTATCTCTAACTGTAGGTAGCTTATATATGGCGTATTCTTACATCACAGTGACAGAGGCAACACATCTTCAGAACAACAAGCAGTCGACATGTCAATGCATCTGGAAACAGAAAGGAATAAGCTATACTCTGAAGTACGCCTTTAGTTGCCGAAGCTTAAGAAGGACATTAATGATTCACTTTACAGCTAAAAAAGGGTTTCAGAAAAGTCTTAGCCCGAAATCTGCATGACTTTGTTTTATTTAGCTTCCTTGTCGTTATGCGACGAATAGGACAGGGAATTTTGGCTGTAATAATGTTAATTCGTAACAGCAGAAATTGCTTAAATTTCAGCAAACATAACAAGGTCACTGACTTCCATCTAGAAATCTTGGATTCCTTAAAAGCTCACCCATTACGTTGTTGTGTAAGGTCCACCAATTTTAAAAATTATTATTATTTTGAATAAAATTTGAATTTTGATATATTATTATTTTGTTAACATTTCAAATTAAAAGATACGTCAAATTTTATGCAATGACTGTCAACAACGATTGAATAATGGACATGCATTAAAAAAATTTATGCTTATATATCTGCTATTTTATTGTAAAAGTGAGTATTTTATTGTATGTATAGAGTAATACATCACGTTATGAATCTGTACCCTAGTAAATTTACTATTGGGTAACATAACATAACAACACCTTACAATAGGATTAACAGGGTCAATTTCAACAAGCATTATATTGCGCATCTTATTGCGATGGTTTGTTTAGCAAAAGAGAAGGACAGTACAATTTTTTTCTTATCTGCGCTTAACTGAAAGCTATCGGTGGTTTAATAGAAAAGGAAGTATATTATATATATATTGAGTAAAAAACCGCAGCAAAGTTGTTTTCTAATATATACACTCACACTATTTTCTTGTCTTTTGGAAATGCCTGGAACAGAGAATATGATGATACCACAGCGTGTTTCATTCGTCTTGTATGTAGTGCAAAATCTCATTACTACAATGTATAAATATGCCTTCTATGGAACCATTGCATTGTTGAGAATGCAACATGTTACTACATCATATCGGTTTTAAATATTGCTTTTGTTAAAGTATGGATAAATTGGTTAGCATTTGTGGTGGTATAAATATTAAATCCCAGATGTGTTGAAGCTGCCACAGCTTAGTACTTAGTAGTGGTTTTGTAAAAATAAGAACAAGTGGGTAGCTTTCTTGTTTGGAATGTTTTTGGTGCTGAAGGGTATGGTGGGCTATTAGCGATAACCAAAATATTCTGCGGCTTAAACCGGTTACGAATTAACGGGCATTAGTTTTAATTTTCTCCCAAAATGTTGAAAACACCAATCCGTTAAACCAATAAACCAATAAACCCACACGTTGGAGTAAGCTGCCGCATTTGGTTAGTGGCCACGTCAGGGTATTCAATTAAACACTTGGCATGTTTCCAAACAATCTTGCAACAAATTTTACGCAAGTATTACTTTAAATTTATTGTAAGTGTGTACTTCTACATCAACTATGGCACTCTTGAAAAATCACGATATAAATTGGGATCAAATAACAAAAATTTGAGAAATTACGGAACGCTTAAAGATACATAGCTACTTTTAACAGTTTTACAAAGTTTTTTGCTGAAATCAAACTGAATCTTTGAGACCAATCCAGAACCTTTTGGTTTCTTTATTGTCAAACCTTAACGGTAGTGTTTTTAAAGTGTAACGAACTGTAGGAATTTTAGTAAAACTTTGATTAACAGGGTTGCATTTACACGTTAACTACTCTACTACAAGGCTGAGCTGAGGCTAGAGTTTGACAGACTACTGTTTTAATTTACTGAAATATTTAAAACGTCTTACAGTGTTGCGACTGTAAGTATTTTGGATGAAGTTGAACAATTTTTCCGGTTCCTGGACAGAAATAAACGACAGACAGACAGAAAATAAACACATAACATTAGTTTAAATTAAACTCACGACTTCTGTCTTCTAGTCATTTGAAAGTTTTCAATTTTCATTTGCCACTTAAGAGGTCATTTTTAATTGATTATAAAAAGTTTTATCTAAGAAAAGGATTAAATGTAAACAATTTTTGCATATAACTTTGTATTAAATCTTTCGATTATTTTTCAGTTTCAAAAAACTTTTCGTGTTAGCCCTAGGAAGTGTTCTCCTCGAGTATATGTATGTCAAACTTCCTGTCAATTCAACAATAAATGTAAAAGAAACTGGTACCCATTTAACTTTTGAAATTGCTTCTCTTATTGCTACAACTTCAAATGTCCAACCTAACTATCGACACAATTCATCATCAATTCATAATTTATTGAGGTATACAATTATAGTGTAAGCTGGAATGTGAACAAATTTTGTAAGGTAATCAACTTTCACAGATCTGCTGTAACTCCTCTTTGATGAGCTATGTACACTCATTTATCGCAAGTTAAGATTTATTTCAGTTTTAATTATCGGTTTCAAATTCATCTTATTTATATTGGCCTTAAATGAAATATTTATTGTTAGAGTCTTGGTATTTCTGTAGACATTAACAAAAATTCACCTTATCCAGCATACTTTGGAGTTCTCACCATGCTGCATATGCATTTTTATATTTTTGGAACATAATATGTATAATTATGATGATATGACTTGAAAATGTTTTATATCTAGAACGGTAATCATTGTAATGATAAATATTTAAAAGTTTCAAAGTCACTTAAAAAAGGTACATGACAGATTTTCAAAATTGTAATCTGTGTTTATAGAACACGTTCTGGAGAGTCGTATCAAGGTTTAAAATCTTCCGCCTTGTGCCCAGTTTTGGAATTACAGCAACTCAAAGACCGGTCTATGGTGTTTGTTTCTGTCAATTTTTTAAAAAACGGTTCAACCGAATTTCTTCACATTTTGCACAAAAGTTACGATTTACAACGTTAACAATCTCATATTAACATATAGCTCTCAAATGCATGAGTAAATTTTATTTAAAAAATTCTGCTTTTATTCAAGTCGCCCTTAACCCGTATTTAGCATTTTAGATGAAAACCAAGTACACCATTCGTCTCAGCACATCATCATTTATATGGTAACGTTACCATTTAAGTAAAGAATCCAAATTTCGAAAAGAGATTATAATCCAAAAACTGTGAACGAACGGTTAAAATATATAAAGAAAAAGTAAAACAGCTCCAATTAGAGGTAGCAAAGGGGTAAATAATACCAGTCGATTCTGCCTTTTACCACTTTTCAGAAGATTATTTGGTTTTGGTAAAGAATCCAAATTTTTAAACCTCGCGCGTCGAAACGGATTCTTTTTTAGTGGTTTCTTTACTTTACTTTACTAAGAGGGTTTGGAGGCAAGGTTTTGTCTATTAAAAATAGAATTAAAAAATCTGCCTTGAAAGTGGGGTTTTAACAGCTTTTTTCATTTTTCCATTAACATCTTGATACAGACATTCGCGAGATACAGGAATTTGATGTTTTCCAATGTTTTTACTTGACTACAAACTTACACTTCACTTTTAAAAAACTTAACATCAAGGGTTGGGATTTGACGTCCTTCAAATTTTTGCAAATTTCAAAGCTACAGTTTTACGTTTTCCCCGGAAATCGGTATTTTCTTTCACTAATCCATAGTAAAATAAAACACTAGTATTCCGATCCCAAAGCGAATCTTAGATATTTAGGGGACGGTTTACAAAAACATAATTCGTTTCCAAGAAATGGGGCATTAAAATAGTCAAAAATGTCAGGAAAGTTTAATTTTAGACACTGGTTAGTAAAACTATTGCTGTGGGAAGGTACATCGTTTTACAAGTATCTTCTTCATGGCAATTGCAGATAATTTGAATTTGTATTCTAACGATGTATCTTAGCACCTAAAAATCGACTCGTATCAAAATTACAGCCAGATTGACTCACAAGGAACTTTCTTGGCCCATGCTTATAAATGCTACTGTGCCATGATTTAGTTTACTGCACCTGATACCTAGCACCTACATTCATTTTAATTTGACTGTCATTTCTAAAATGGTCAGGATAAATTTTCCAAACACAAGGTAAACAGATTTTGATTCACCTTTGGAAATTCATTTCGTTCTTCGATATCAGTCCATGCTGACAAATAATTATGTGCCCTAGGAAACATAGTACAGGCTTTCAGGCCATGCCACCCTTGCTCGTATAGATTGAATAATTCATTTTATACAACAAAGTCCGAGCAAGCGAAAGATCTAGTCAGTTCTAAAGACGCTCTTCACCTTTCCACTCGTAATTACGATCATATATCACCATACGCTTTTTTGTATTAATTCTTGGTCGGTTACGTGTGTGTGTGTACTTTTAATTTCCAGTAATGTATCAGATTAAATAAATCGGACAATTTGAGATGTACCTTTAGTGGATATAATTTACGACATACAAAGGATATAAAAAGGGCATAAAAGCAAAATGGTAAAATGGCAAAATGATCCGAACGGGCAAATTTCCCCAACGGAAAATCGCCCAGACCCTTGTAATAACTTTCAGACATTTCTTCAGATCCAAAATAAAATCTGAATGGAATTCATTGAATTCTGCCCCGTCTTTTGATTTTGAAAACCATTTCCATTATCCAGTATTCATACAAACATTATAATCCACGAAATATGATTTTGTACTCAACGTGGTTTTATGTAAACAAACTTTAGACTCAAATACATATAATTTAATCTCGTTTAACAGTTCTGTTTTGGCTAAACTTATTTACATGTTCATGTCTGTTTCGTAAGAACCTTTCAACATTACTGAACTGTAAACAGCAAAGACCAGTCCACTGAGCTGTAAAAGTGTTTCATCTCAATAAGAACCTTGCAAACATGTGTAGTTTTTAGAATAGGTTTTACATTTTACGGCGATGCTTTGTTGTATTTGAACTGTTAGTATTAATATACTATTCCAATGGACGATACGTGTATCAGTTGTCAGGTTTTCCATATAATTGTATTTACACTTATATTTGCTTGAAATAATGGATATGAAATATGTTTCTAGTTTAAAAATACTTACGAGCAAGACTCGTAGTCGTAGATTGGAAACAAAATTGAACCAGCTGTGCTGCGAAATGTAGAAACTTATGAATAACCCACAAAAACTAACGTTGGATGGGCTTTCGGAATCGGAATGAGGAAATGTAGGACGAAAAAGTTTTTTCCACCGTTGATGTTCATTTTAAATTTTCCCCATATTAGATTGCATATGATGCGAGCAGTTTCATTTTATAAAACAGCGGATGATAAGTGACAAATACATTTCCTTTCAAAGAACGGTTCGGGCTGATTGTAAGGCTCCTATCTCCTAAGTAAATGCCAAAATTCATTTGGTCTTTGTTTTGGTATTAGTAAGTTCCAACTTTAATATTATTTATCTTTTCATAGATGGTATGTACGACTGTAAAATGGCCACCGATTGGGTGACCAAATCCAGAAGACATGTATTGATTTTAGTCATACAATTCAATCATCGGCGTAGCAGCCAAAAAATTTCAGGGAGGACAAATGTACCCTACATTGAACATTTATTATTATTTTTATAAAGTTCAAGCAAATTTAAATTTTTTTTACAGGGAACAGCAGTTATCCAGGGAGGACATTGCCCTACCTGTCCCGTAGGATGCTACGCCCATGAGCGCAATGGTGCGACGTGATAAATTTATAATGGCATTATGACTCAAACATGATGCTACCTAGCTGAATAGAAATTCTACTTGATTACGTTATACATTAAGTACATTTTAAATAGAATATGGAAAGGTTTTACAATTCTTTAAACTACTTGTAGAAAGTTTTTGCGGTTCGCCAAGCGTGCTGAATAATTTTAGCACTCCGTAGTTCCCGTTGCAGCTGATAGGTTGAAGAGATAATTTCTTTCTCACACTTATTCTCAATTTTCATTTCATCTTGATACTGGCTGAATGTTGCGCAGGGATGACACCTTTTCGAATGTATAAACAGGTAATCGCAGCATCCAAAACGTCTGCACAATGAACCAAATTACCTGTTCAAAAAAATTACAATTAAATTCACAATATAATTTTATGAAATTAAAAATTGAAGTTTATTAACTCTCACCTCGGAAAATGGTTAAATTCATGAGGGTAATGGCGCATCGATTAGGTTTTGTGACCTTTAAAGGCGATTTAAAACTCTCAAACATGTCTGCCAAGTCGTTATCGTTAACAAATTGGGAGCTCGCGGTTTTAAACTGGGACAAAACTTCATAAAACATTTCAAAGTGCTGATCACGGAGCTCGCATTCAACAAGTTTTGATGCTCGCGAGTAGCTTTCAAGTATAACGGCGGAAATCATGTTCACCAGAATTACAAAAGTTATAAACATAAACGAAATGACATAAGCTCCACCAAAGTTGTGTTTCCGCAAAGCCAAGAATCCCTTAGTTCGCAGAAAGATTTATCAAATATAAATACTATGAACCGGTCCCAATCTATAAAAAAAGTTGAAGTTAATTTCATTTGGATTGCACGTAACAATTTCATAGTTTTATGCTTACCGCGGTAGTGATTAAAGGAAAAAGTGAAATTAAGGCTGCTGGCAGCGTTCCGAAATTCACCCCAATGGCATTGGCCAAAATTGGTTCAAGATTTTTAAAAAGTTCCATTCCAAGCAAGGCATAAATGAAAACGACCAAAAAGAGGAGTAGACATATGTTGAAAAATGGTAATAGGGAGATTTGGAGAACAGACATAACTTGTCGAAGTCCGTCGGCAGCTTTAAAATGACACAGATAGTTGGAGCTCCAAGTAAATCTCACTAAACGGAGCAAACCATGGTGGAATGGGACGTATGATGTTTTCAACAATAACTCTATCCTCAGTATTTCAAATATTGAAAGTAACTCTGTAACAAGTTCAAACATGCGACAAGGGTCTCTGAAGAACCTGCCCTTGAATGCAAGCATTTTGAGAAGACATTCGCTTGCAAAAACCGTAGTACAAACCAAATTTAAAGCCACTAAAACGTTCCGTGGAACCTACAAACATACAATAATTTGAAGCATTATATTAAATGTACAACTACAGCTTTGTATTGCTAAAATGATTGAATAAATTATCACATTGCTGCTTCCTTGTTGTATTGTTAGTAATATCATGTTGAAAACGAGGTTGAGAAGTAGAACAATTCCATATGTTTTGACGTTAAAACTCCCGAAATGAATTTTTGATACTTACTCTGAATACAATAAAAAGAAAAATCGTTACATAATGCTTGAAGATACACACTCCAGACGAGAGAGAGCTGAACAGGTCTAGAATTTTTCGTTTTGGATTTGTGCTTCATCTATACTCAACTGGGTAAAAATTAAATTTTGTTTTTCAAAATGTACACATGTTTTAACTGTCATTCGTTGGAAGCTGCTGTTAATCTTTCATTCGTATCATTGCCTAAGGTAAAAGTTTCCTCAAATCTATTAAAAATGAAAAAAATGCTTAAAATAATCATACCATTTGTGTTCCAGAGTTTGAAAGTTTGATGGTCAATTTGCTCAAAATATATTTCCTTGAGGAGTGGTAGCTATTCTCCTTTAAAAGGTTTGTAGGCTCTCCTTCGATACTCTCCTTCTCGTCAATTAATGCATCAATTAGCACACCAGTAAAGAGATTAAAAGCGAAAAGAACGACAGCCACAAAGTAGCCTGCTATCCAAAAGTTTTTTCAAAACTAGGATGATCATCCCCGTAGCTTACTGCTAAATCAAAAACACCGGTCCACCCTTAAACGTTATAATTTCAAGAACTCGAAAGAAGGCACTTCCAACGTTGTCAAAATTTTTGGGATAGGCACCCAGAGAAAACCAGATTTCATGCATTTTCTTTGGATTTAGTTGATAGTAAATCAGCCGACAAGTCGAATTCGATTTCAGGTCCCAACTTTAAAAAATCCACACAAACGTAAAATCTTCCTTTCAAAAGCTGAACACCGATAATTGCCAACAACAACCAGATCAGGAGACACGCAATTGAAGTTGCAAAGATTTTACGCATGGCTCTTCCCAAAGAGTTGAAGATGATCCGCAATCCTTTAAAGTATGAGACAATTCGAAGCACTCGCATTGAACGAAAAAACGCGAGTGCATTAATTCCAAGTAATAAACTTATAATAACGTTTAGAATGCCACCCAACACAATGATCAATCCAGACGATTCCATTTGCTTTTGATAAAGTCGGCGAATCCCATTGCAACAATTTTTATCACAGCTTCCACCACCATCAAAAACAAAGTTAAGTCTTCCACAACAATTATAATGTCTTTCAGTAGCGGTCTTGATTCGAGATGGACATCACGTAAAGACAGGCCAAAAATTGCAATTATTGTGTTGCCAATGTTAAAATACTTGAACCATTTGTTGTTCATTATGGTTTGAAATATTTTACGGAAATCATGGGATGAGTTTCGAATTGCCGCCCCAACTTCAATTTTTGTTCTTCTTGAAATGAAGTATCTGGGTGAACATTGTTACTTTTTGGTCTTTGCGGTAAACATGTTCCAAATTTGACTTTTATCCAGATTCCCAGCCGTTTAAGGCGGTTGACAGCAATTTTGTTGATGTCGGGTTTTTTGTTTGAAATTTTTTGACAAATTTCTTGCAGAAAATCTTTGAAGAAACATGACTAAAGAAGGTTCATGACGGTCAGATCTAACACAACGACCGCGGAAAAAAAGATGGGATACAAGTCCAACCATGATCATCAAAACATTCCAACATGGTGTCCCCCCAATCGCCACAAAGCAATCGAAAAATGACCATAAAAGAGTGCGAAAAGTCTCTGAAATGCCAGTGTGACTTGGGATGACGGGTTTCTACAAGTAAAATGAAAGTAAAAAGTCGAAAAAGTTTCATGTATTATCTTTTTTATGAAAAATGTGTAGTATAAAAAAATTACCAATCTTTCCAACCGAACAAATTCATTCCGCCACACAATACATGTAGAATAAGCATATGGCCACAAATGTCATGTCACTAACATTTTCCATGGCGCTAAACACTCCAGTTAACATGGAATCCAAGGTGGCCATATTCTTGCCCATTTAAATATTCTAAGCTGTCACCAAAAATAAAAAAGTAAAATAAAACCTTAAAAAATATAACGATAATATTATGGAGCATACAGATCGTAAGCTAAGTAGAGCCTTCATCCAACCAGTATTGACCTCAAATTTGGATTCAACGAGAAACAAAATCGTTTGCAAAAAATCGAAAATGTTCCATTTAGATTTAAAATAGCAGAATGGGCCACACGCTAAGAATTTCAGCAGACACTCCACCGCAAACATTGTTCCAAAAACCTAAAAAAGTAATTAGTTTAACCGCTTGCTTTTGATAATAACTTTTTTGTTTTCAAATCAAACCTCATATCCTGAAACCATAGTCTTGTACAGTGGTCGATTTCTTCAACACCAAAATGATCCATTGAAAAGAACATTAAATTGCCAATTGTGATTATTGCCATTATCAACTCCGTAATTGGATGGAATGCAATCATACTCAGCAGATTTGTGTACCACGTCCAAATATTTTTGATGGGACAATTGCAATTGACTAACTATTTGAGCCTTCAAGGAGGTTACTTCAGAAAAAAATGAAATCGCTGATATTTTGTCAGTTGATAGTACTTACATAAGTACGCAACTGTGGAAAACAATTTCTTTTAAAAATCTCAAATTTCGAAATTATGGGCATTTTTGTAAAAAACTGGGTTACTTCAGTTGTTCACCGCTGGGGAAGAAACGGTTAAAGATATTGACCTGATTCTTTTTATAATGTAAACCTAATCGGATTTCGGAGATAGGATTTTTCGTGTTTTTTGAAAAGCACTAACCGTTTTGGCGCCATTAATTTTCAAACATTTGAATTCAAAATATTCTGTACAAGGAGCCAACAATTTGCAATTTTGACATCAAATTTGAACTCCTCGAGATAAAATACGTCTAGTGTATTGGTTTTAATGAACAATAATCTCATTTACGGAAGATATTGACATAGATAGAAACAGTGTCGCGACGAAGTAAAGTGAATGCCACGGACCTTTCAGTCTAAAAATCTGTCAAAATTGGGTTCATACTAGTTGCAGTTTTAACGAGTAGGCACTTTCCACAAAAAACCCAAAGTAATCTTTATCTCAGCTAGGCTGTAGTATAATTTACTTACATAGTAGTAAGCTTCGTACCAGGAATCTTGCAGCATTACACGAATTGTCGAAAGCAGAGCCCAGCCCATTGAGCTATACAAACGGTCGTCTTGATGAGGAATTTGTAAACATGTGAAGCCTTCAAAACACTCTCTGAAAGAAACACCCATGCTTCAGTTGCATTCAATCTAAAACTTGATGTGTAGAAAATTATATCTGTTTCACTACCATCATTATGAGAGACTTACAGTGAATTATTTCCACACAAACATATTTATTTTGACTTTCCACCAATGCGTGCTATTTGACATCCAGTCACGCCAATTTAAGTCGTGGTATCACTGCTGCGTCTGGGAAATTGAGAACGCATTTTTGCCTAGATACGTCTATATACGAATGATAGGCCACCAAGGCAAATATCCAAACTGCGAACGTGCTCCACAGAGACATGTCCTTGAGATCAACAACAGTTTTCCATAAAACGTTCACCATTGATTTCAAACCTGGTAGCAAGTATTTTAGATAATGAAGTTATATCAGCGTCCATTAGTGTAGTGCCAAACACAAAATATCGAAAATTCAATGCTACTGATTACTTGGAATGAGAACAGCGATTTTTAATGGGCGAAGTCCACTAAGAAAATGGTGTCGTCCGATGTACGGGATGTAGTATGGTAGCAGTAAAAGCAAGTCCAATTTGCCCCAGCCATCCTTCAAAAACGTAAACTGGTCCAATACAAGTCCCCTTGCAATCACATTTTCCACAAAGTCAAATGTGTACATTACCCCGAATAGGATGTGGACACTGAATTGGGAAAAACATTGAAATGATCAAATTATTCACTATAAAGTATAGAGAATATAATTTAAGATCGCTACTCACATCAGCTGATGATTGATTTTAGGCTGCGTCATAAGACAGCAGTCCATAAAAATTGTCAATATCATGAACCAACGGTAAATCCAATGGTGCAGCACAGAAACATGCCCATCTCGGTTGAGTGGTTGAATAAATTAAGGGCATTTTGGGCACTAAAAGCGGTAAAGAATCTTCTTTTCCGTGACTGTCACGAAAGTCTAAAACACAATTTAAAACGACATAATTCATATAAATTAAAAACAGTGAGTAAGCGTTAGTAACTGAAGCCATACCCTTTGTCAGCATAAAATGGATCCAAATCCTCAAGGGGACGTTGATCAGTTTCGCTGTAATCTTAGTAACTGGGAGACAGCTGCCATTTTTAAATCGGGGATCTGGACTGCACTGTATTGGTCCAATGTTTTCCGGGATTCTCGAATTTGAAAAACTGAATAAGAAAATATTATTACTCCATTTAACACTTATTCCAAATACATTTGAATACCTTGTTTCCTCTTCGATGTCTTTCCAACCGTCGTTTCCGACTGGTTGATAGAGTCGATGGTTAAAGGCGTCAGATTTATGTTGGTTCCACATTTTGAAAAACGTTTAGAAGAAAGAAAAACAAAAAATAATATGCTTGCAGGAAGTCAAAGTATTTTTTACTGAAACGTAGTGTACACTATCAAGGAGAAAGCTGAACGATGACTGATCAGATATGCAGATTCAAAGGGCGTCTTACAGCAAATATGATATAAGAACATGGCAGATGTTGAAGGTTTAGTTTATCTGTAAAATCGCGTGACAACTAGCTTTTATCTTCAGGATGTCATGAGATCCTTGTTCGGTTAATTTGAACGGTCAAATGACCATATATGTTTATGGGAATATATGTTTTCAGTTTATATTGACATAAAAGACATAAATAAATTACTTCTTCGTGACAAGGTATACAATGTAGCTTTGTAGATGAAAATGTGCGTCTTCCACACAAATATTTTGTAGTGTAATTTTGTAGCAAACCCAATGCTGCTACAATAGATGTCCATTTGGAAATCCTACAAAGTACTCGTGAAAGGAAACGCTCATATAAAAAGGACAGCCCATCCGGGAAAATATTCATGTTCTGAACGTTTGAGCTGTTCTTAGGGAAAATATACAATGGGTTCTAGAGAGTAAATCCATGTATTTATGCACATGAAAATTTCATTTCATGCTTCCATTCATGTCATTTCATGTAGGCCACATGAAATGGATTCCAACATGATACATTGAAATGAAAATGATTTTTCCACCATGAACATGAACAGGGAATGAATTTATATCGATGAATTACGATGATCATGTAAAAATTTGATAACACGGCTGCGATATTAATAAATAGCTACGAACTTAACTTAGCTAATAATTTTTTAATAAATTCAGTTTAAGCCATAAAATTAACATAAACCATAAGTCATATTTTTCTATCTGCTGCTACAAATTATGATTCATTGTCCTCTGCAATATGAATACAAAAATAGCCACCAAACAAATGCCAATTAAAAAATATTAGGAATTGCCCCAAGAAATCTTCACTTTATAACTTTAAATTTATATTTGTAAGCTAATGCAAAAAAACAAGATATGAGTGTGGGTCCAGTAGGAGAACCGGCATTGATTCAGCTAACTTTGTAATGTGAAAGCAACCATAGTGGGAAAAAATTGCTTGACTTATGACCTCCTAAAGGCGTCGGCTTGATCTTACTGCTAAAAAATACTCGAAAGTAGTGTACTAATACGTACGACGAAACTGGTAGGTAGTCGAATGTTATACACAACATCAATTTATAATGAGCTGATTTTATTCCGCATTAGCATAAAGTAAAGAGAAAAATGACGGCGTTATAAAATCCTTACAGAGTATGGAGGACACTGTAAAACTACTGTTATTACTGCTTTAAATTACCTTATGAAGTCGCACTACAAATACGTTAAATTCATTTTTCTCATAAACAAAGTAACCGTAGATTGCCTGCTTAAATTAACTGTATGGATGTTTACATTTACATGAAATACATATCATCGTAATTCACTGTACATTGATTACCCATGATCGATGAAACATTCATTTTTACCACATGAATTTCATGCTACATGACATGAACATGAAGTTTGCACATGATACATTGAAATGACATGCGCAATAAGTCTACATGAAATGACATGACTTTACTCTCTAATGGGTTCTAGAGAATTCGCCCTTATTTAAAATTATGGCACATCCGAGCCAACATTCAACAACCTTCATGAAAAAATATACAAATGGGTACAAGCAGCAATAATTACCGTCGTGTTTAATTGAAGCACAAGTTGCATTCGAGCCAATGAAATACAGGCTATCACCATTACTTGATGGTAACGCCCATATAAAAGTATAGCGTCCCAGGGAAAATAACCTATGCTTCATGGATATCCATAAAAACATATCTTTGGAGATCAGCAAAACAGTATTCATAAAACGGCACTAGGCATTGACTTCATACATGGTAGGAACTCAAGGCAAGTAAGGGTCACGATTTCACCAACATTCACCGAGGCTATTCTTTGGGAAATTATATACACACACACACACACACACCATTCTAAAAGGCGGAAACGCCATATAAAAAAGTTAGATTCAAAACGAAATATAATGTTCGAAACGGGTTTGGAACTGTTCTTTGGGAAATGACACAATTCATTTAAAGGGGAAACACCTATATAAAAAGTAAAGAGTAAACAAAATGCATGTTTCTAACATTTTCCATCAAACCCTTTTCGTAGATCATCAACGGTTTCAAAGGAGCTGACTTTTGAGAAATAATACAATGTATTATTGTAGCGAAACACCCAAAAATATATGTTATAAACATATATTTACATAAACATACAAGTGTTTTGCAGAGACTGGGATCAGTATTTAATACGGCTTTCACCAAATACAATAATTTGCTTTTATGAATCTATTTTATGTGTGCATTAAAACTCGGTTGGAAAAATTTTCTATGAGAAGTTCTCGTGATTCGGAGACATTTGGTAGAGGAGGTTTTGGGACTTTGTCTCATTTTTCTTTTGGTCGATTTCTCAAATAAGCATTTCAGTGCATGAACGATGTATATACACATTTAATAAGTTCAGGTAATCAGCATGGATATTGAACTTTCATTAAAATTCTAGTTTTTTTCTTCGATAAAACGGCTTTGGCTGACTGAATGGGTTTTGACTGAGTTCATGGATGCCGACTTAAAACATTAGGATTCCCGGATTGCCTTAAGTTTTTGTCAGTAAATAATATTAATTCATTTACAGCACGTTCTGTATCAATAGGTGCATGATTTCATAGTACTAATTGTTCTACACAATATGCCCTGTTTACTAATGTTTTGTGATTACACTATATCTACTAAATTTTGTTATTGTTTTTATCAGTTGCTTGTGTATTTTTTCAATTGTTTACTTGTCTTGAAATATGAAAGCATTTATATATGACTGCACAGGTATTTAATCGATAAATATAGATTGGAAATGCCGCGCTAGAAGTACCTTTCATACATTTAATTGTGAGCGCATTTATGTATGTTATCTTGTCTAAATGTTTTTATATTGTGCCACAATTGGAAATACAACCAAGATTTGCTGAAAAATAAGAATCCGTTGGTGTACGTTTTTGATTTTATGATCCAACTATAATCGCATTCTGTTTGTATCTTTTTTCTTGTTTCGTGCTATCTAGAAAACCTTTAATTTAGGTTTTGGGTACAACTGTTATATTGGTAATTATTCTAGGGTGCACGTTAGAGTTTAATCTACTCATCCTCAGTAAGGTATTAATCAATTAACTAAGTTGGTGATTTGCAGGATATATTTGATTTGCTATATGCACATCATTAACAACAATGAATATATTCCCCCGAGGAGCTGTCATTTTTATGTAGGCCTTTCTCCTCCAAACTGCATAATATGGTATCCAAACGGACAGCTCCGTCCGTTAGAACCGTGACTAAAACTATCAGGCATGCGTTCACAAAGTTGTAGCTGGCTTGTGGTCTTAAAGATCATGCCGTGTGTCAAAACGTTTCAGTACAAAAGAGGTCTCCATCAAATTCCGCTGCACAAAAAACTCAAACGCTTAGTAATGAACAAAAAGTTTTCGCATTACTCAAATTCACTGAATGTCAAAATTACAATTGAAAATCTCAAGAATTAAAAAGTACTCGATTTCAGCAATTTATGATTTCTATCTAATTAAAGTGACCGATTAAAACGATTTTTGTGTCAAAATTCTAAGTCTTTTGATAGTGAACGGGTGTATTTTTAGTATTACAATAATCCAATTTCGTTGGAGTTACTCAGCATGTAGCTTAAAATGCTACGTTGTCTGAATGGTGTGTTCAATGTTTATAATAATGTCTGGTAGGATAGGAAAAGTAAAGTAAGTACACACCAACAAAATACCAATATAACTAATTGGTATGTAAGGGCTCCAGTTTTCAAAAAGGTCGGGGAGCAAATCAGGCAGAAGCATGTTGGGGGCAGATGGAAGTGAAAGCATAGGCTGTGTTCAGTCACAATGCCGCGTCCAAACCTTACTAAACCCAACCATCACATACAGTTGATTTCCCAGCTCATTTTGGGGCACTGTGGCTGCGTAAAATCTGTGCATTAACTTCCATCTTCCCCCAACTCGCTTCTGCATAGAGCAAATATCCCATGCGAGGTCAAGGCATATAATTCTTAAGGAGGAAACGGAATTGGGTGGAAAAGTGTAAGGAAAGGGCATTGTGAAGAAAGCTATTTGGAGGAAAGGGCCACGAGGAAAACGGCGCTTGGGGGAAAGGACCATGGGATAAAAAGACCAGACCCTTGAAAAAGTATAATATTTTATGACATTTTTACATATTTACATTTTTAAACTTGGATGATAGTCCTGCAGACAGCATCTTGAGCCATGCGCAAATGCAATGCTTTTAGTATTAAGAACATTCCTTAACTGTTCTCTATTTCCTGCTTACGGTAAGAATTAATATGAAATTTAATTGTAAAAAACGCTTCGTACTTTAAGTGAACTAAACTTGAAGTGTACAAGATTACTGTCATTTTGCATTTGACTTTCAGGGGAACAGGATAAAACGACATCTCTGTTGCAGAAGAAATTTATTGTTATTACAGTAAAAATACATAGACGTTTTTTAGTGGTCTCGGCATACAATTTAAAAGTTATTGTTAGTAAAAGTGCTAAGCCTATATTTACGAGTTGTTTATTATTCTATAATATGCATTTAATAAAAGTGGAGAGTAAGGTTGCTGGGGCAGATTTAATTTACTTTTGGCTTTATATTGAATTTTTAAAAAACGTCATATGTTTTTAAAAAATATAAATAACCTTATAGCAAAAAGTACGTTTTATATTTATTGTCAACGTAAACACCGATACCATGACACTTTCAGACTCTAACGGAATGTGATCTTTGTTTCTTATTGGGGTGGAGTAATGAAAAGCTCTAACGCAAAAAATGATGATCTAACTTTTTCATAGATTTTTCGAGTGTTGCAAATTCATAGCGAAATTAAAATTTCACATTGCGTCGAAGAACTTAATACATTACCAAATTAGTATTTGTAGTGTAATCACTAGTTGCACAAAGTATCAATACAATTCAAAGTCCTTAATTTATTTCCATCACCGTAGTATCCTTGGCGGCTTGGCACATAATTTTTTCAGAAAAAAAGCGTATGTTAAGCAGAGCTGGAAATTGAAACCTGAAGAATCATTCTTTCTCTGCTTTCAATAGTTTGATATCTGTCTTGGGGTATTAATGAATCCGCCACTCTTCATCGAGACTAAAAGGAGAAAGCAAGCAATTTTCAGTATTTGAAACTGCACTAGTAAGTTTTATCGAACCTTTGCCTTTTTCTTTTAAACTGTTAAAAATCCTCAGCAGCTTATTTGACTTTGGTCAAATAGCCAATAATTGAGTGTAGTTTTTGATTACACTGGTTCCACCTTTATTGTAATAATGACTAAGAAAAATCCGCACAATAATTGTCGTACATCTAAAGCCGTGCGGAGTAGAAACGGAGCGAAACAAATCACAAAGCTATTAAGGGACATGACGCAAATAAAAGAAGACCATCGGTTCTTATCTTTATAGCAATGGCTAACATCTGGGGCATCCTGTTTAATGTATTTTTTCTCATATGGCAATGGGCAGAAGAACTTATTATCCGTTACTTGTTCTAAACCGAAAATAGTTTCCACTTCCAAATTTGCATTCTGCCTTCATTTCATTCAAACAAGGTTGGAAAATTACGGCGAGTAAATAACGAAAAAGGATTTCGACACCCAGCTAAGTAAAACAAGGTGAGTAAATTGCACCTCGATAATGACCGGGAATATTTGGAGTGAATTTCATTTTAATTATTATGGGCCTTGCTCTGATATTTCTCGCCAGCTTGTTTATTTTGGGTATTATTTACATTGGGGGTCTGCAGAAAAGACGCTTCCTTTTTGTAAATTCAACTTGTCCCCTCCAAATTGCGGCGTTTGAATACGCATTTCTGATTCCATTGAATGGGAGGTGTAGTAGACAAATGGAAACAAGTTAACTTAACATCAAACCTCATTTCATCATTATCTGGACTCTTTCTGGATTTGTGTGTACCCATCCAACTGAGCTAATGTGGCCTAATTTCACCAAAACTATATCAATAGTATCTTATCATAGTCATCATAAACTCTGTCAGAGTATATTGTGTTTCCATCCTTGCATGTTCTTACAGTTTTGCAGGTATGTATTTCTGGGTAGAATGTTTGGGTTTCTGCATAACGTAAATGTCTACACACGTGAATAGTTTGTCCGTGGTGAAATACATACAAAGACTACTCACACAAAAAAGTAAAACACCTAGCTAATTGATATTATCCTAAACACTTTCCGTACACCATAGCTGAAGCTCGTACCTACTTAAAAAGCTATTTTGGAGTTTACGTGTTGGCATTTGTCTGCTGTCAAAATGACTACATACCAATGTTGACGAAAGTTTGAAGATAAACAGCGTGGCTTGAATAAAAACATCTCTCCAACAAAGAAAAACGAGCGGTCATCAATATGATATCATTCTAATGTAAACTGAGTGCACGTAAAACTAATACCTTTGGTGTTTTATTTGGATTGTCTGACATCCAAAACCTCAAAGAAGCCATAATCTCATACCCATTGCAACACACACAACATTCAAACCGTGTTCAGACATTCCTTCATGTTGAATGCGTACAATACCTACGACAAGAAATGCCTACATTAAGTACCTTAATTCACGAGAGAAGTAAATCCTCAGAAAAAGTCAGTGAGACATTCAGCATCCTCTTCACTCATATATAGCAGTGCACCGAGTAGTTGTTTGATAATAAAACTGTCTAAACCAGTATTTGTTTATGTAAAAGTTAAGATTGCTAAATTTATCAAAAGTAAGATCTTTAGATAAACGACACTTTCACTAAAGGGTCACGAACATTCAACGTTTTGTCAACATGGAAACTAATCCGCATTTATCACGAAGTAATTCGCTTCCACAAAGAGTCTAAATGATAAAGTGAAGTCTTCAAAAACCATTCTGGAGCACAACACTTTGGCTTCAAAATGCCGAAATGCTACACTCGTTAGTTCTCTGTGGGTTTCAGAACAGAAAATAATGACAGAACAAGTTTCTCTGGATCATTCAGAACCCGCCACAATCAATCTTCAACTATCTTGCCAACACACCAAAACTGTTTTGAACCTAAGTCAAATCATGAAGGTTCCAGATTCCAATTTGAAAAGTGCTGAGGACATTGAAACCAACGCACTGGCAGAAAACGCTGCCCTACGCCAACAGTGTGCAGCGCAGGAAACTAAGATTCAGAGTTTGGTGGAGAAAGTGCAACTTCTTGACTCTACAAGCGTCAGAAAACAAGAATATTTAGAAGTTTTCGAAGCTCATAATCAACTTGCTTTGCAAAATTCGATACTGCTGGCAAATAATGCCAACCTTCAGCGTTATCTTCAGCAGAACGAGGACGTTTTGAAACTGCAAGTAAACGAAATCTCAAGACAAAAGCTGGAAATACAGAAACAAACCACAGCTATGGAACTTCAGAAGACAGAGATTTGTAACTTGGAAGGCAAGTTGATTGAAATTGAAACTGATTCCACCAAAAGAGTTTCAAATTGTGGGAAAGGGAGAAAGAAATTGATAGACGTGGTGAAAAAATTAGCAGTTGAAGATGAAGCGAGGAAGAAGCCTTTGTTAGTTCTGAGCAAAGTTCTACCACACATTTTCCACCTTTTCTGCTTCT
>LJIJ01002874.1:0-22959 GCA_001718145.1 Orchesella cincta
AGAGAGAGATCAGCGAGTCAGAAGCTAAGCAGCCTTCTTCCAGTTCTTTCAGCCAACCGCATGTCTGTGATAAAGAAAGGTAGCGAAATGTAAGCTCAAGCAAGTGGGGCCTATATATTCAAGGCTTATTTTACGCATAAGAAGCTCAGATCTGAGTTTTGATATCGCATAGCAGCAGAAATGTAACTTGGAAGTTGTTGCCTTGTTTCAGCATTAAGCACGGCTTGCTTCCTGCACCGCTACGTTTACTTTTTGTGACAGGAGTCTCGAGCTCAATTTAAGAACTGCATTTAAAAAGAGCAATGCATGCATTTCAAGTATACGTCCATCAGCTCACAACACAATGCGTAATGAAAATCCAACTCTAATAGCCTGACATTTACGAAGAATTTGCTCTTACTGCTTACTAGTACATAAATTCCATTTTATATTTCATTAAAACAAATTCATTTCTCAGTCTAACTGATTATGATTAAAAAGTTCCTTAACATTTCGAAAATTTACGTTGTTTGAATTCATAAATTCATATTGGTAGAAACTTTCTGGAAGCATTATGGTTGCCAACATTTAAATGATAAAAATAGAAAGAACTACACTGTATTTATTTGTTAACTTTTTAAATTTTTTACAATTAATATTGACAGCTTTTTTTAGAACTCACACTCATCACAATTCACAAGATATAAGTATTTAGTATCATATTGAACAGCAACGACGACGGTGATTCTGATCTCGGTAATTTTAATTGAAATGAGTATATTAATAAAGTAGTAACGGCAATCGTGTTTAACAATTCTAGCTGGGTATGAATGAACAGCTACATCTTGAGATTAACAAACTTTAAAAATTAGGATTAGGTTAGAAACCTGTTTCTTTGCTGACTAGTTGTATGGTACTAGCAGTTGCATTTCCAATACTTCTCAATTTTGAGGTCTCTTTCAGCTGACTCAATTTTTAACGCGGTTGTCGATGTATAGTAATTTTCGCGTTTGTCGACAGACATGCGACATGCAGCAAAACTTGTACCCCTTTAACAACAAACCTGTTGAACAAACCGAAGAAAAAATAAACCCGGTAAACCTGATGGAAAGAAGTGGTGCATTAGAGGTTTGGAAAGTATGACGGTGAACGTAAATGATAAACATAAAGTAAAAGTGTTAGCGATGCAGAGCTTATAATTAATTTAAAACTATATACGCACTCAGATATAGTCATATTGGCAAAAATCGTCACAAAGTTTTCAAAAGTCACGGCTGAACTGATGGTAGAAGATAACAAAATTTTGATTAAACGAGTAAAGGTACGTATTTTTGAAAACAGCAAAAAATATAGAGTAGAGTAGAAAAATGTATCCACCGTCAGGTATCAATTACAACACTACAATCACGTAGCCTCCTCAATTATCACTTCCCACTACTATTGTGGTTTCCCCAAACGATTATGGTGTTTTTAAGTTGCGCAGTTTGTAATCGGGGAATTGTGAGACATTGTTACAACATATATAGGAATGTACTTAGTAAATTACGTACGAATAACGTAAAAGTTTAGTGACAGACAAAGTGATTCTTATAAAGTGGCTGCACCACTTAATAATCTTCCTGCATTGCCTACTAAACAACATTTTCACATATAATATTCACCAACTATAATTAATTGAAAGGAAAGCTAAGAGCTAAAATGATTGGGTTTTAACCTATTCCAATATACACACTAGAATCCGGTTTCAGATTATCATGCTTCATCTCAGGAATGGGGATAAAAAACTGAAGCACAATTGTCAGGAATACCAGGAGCTTTGGATCTGAATTAATTAAAACGTTATTTAGTAGCATTAATTTATTTCAGTGGCGGAAAACTATGTGCATATGTGAAAAGAAGGAAATATCAAGTTACTTACAATTATAAATCCACCCTTTTCATTCCAAATATGGAGAGATGTGCATTTACGAGCATAAATTCATCTCAACACTCGACATGTCATTTATCCTTCAAAAACTGTTCCCGAACACCCTTCATTTTCCTAAGACACGAGGGTCATAGAAGTCATCATAGGTCAACGTTCGACTATGAATGAAGGTTGATGCCTATAATGGTCATGGAAAAGGTAGGTATTATAGCCGCAAGATTCCAACATACATGCTAAAACTAGCTTCAGATTATCAGGTTTTACTTTCGGTAACGAACTTTGAAAACCAGTTGACAGCATTAACCCCCATGTTGAATCTAAATAAATTTTAATATGAAATATTTAATTTTTTCAATAGCGGACTAAGGGTTTTATCATGTTACTTACAATTATAAATCCACCCTTTTCATTCAAAATACAGAGATATGTTCATGTAGGAGGGTCCAGGTAGATTTATAGCTCCAAAATATTGATCGATTGCATCCTGAGAAACACCAACTGTTGAAGAAATCAGTAACACATCAAATATTACTCATCCCTACACCAACATTCGGAATAATACAGCCTGTTGTATATTTTACCTCTTGTTATATGCTTGCCGAGCTCCGTTATGTTGAGGATTTGAATTAAAAAGCAGACCATGACCTTATGTCTTTCTCTAGGTTTATTTTCTTCCATTGTTAAAGAAATTATCAGAGAAATAAATATCAAGCTTGATAATATTTACTAGCAACTGCTTAGAAGTAAAAAACATTCAACTCAACTTTTGTTTTGAATTATTTTTCTTTCACAGCACTTACACAAAAATCGTATGAAAGCATGAGTAGAGCAGACTATATCGGCTCACAATGATCTGGTTTACTCCATCAGCCGGTCGAAAAACACAAGTAATCCAGAGGTCTGTTGAACAACCCATCGCAGAAGGCGAAGTGGTATGTTTTTATGGTACAGCGTACAATCCAGTACACGATATTCATAAGGTATACATTTCAATTCTGATATGTATATAATGGGAAGTACAATTCTTAGTCTCATGAGGGAGATGCTTACATGCATTAATTTTGCATGAAACCCTAGGCTTGTTGCTTTCATCCTTTGCCTTTTATTTATAGAACTATATTATGTAACGCATATTAAATTTGAACAATTATTCTTAGACGGATTGATATCAAAGTAAATTTTATTCAACAGGTAAAAAACCAAGAGTGTACATAGAAAAGGAAGGATTTACTCCCGGGGGCATCTGGATTGCTTCCAAAGGGTTTTGCACGTGTGAGCATATAAGCACGCACATTGATGCCCCCTACCATTTCAACAAGGAAGGGAGGAAACTCCATGAATTGCCTTTGGAAGACCTGATCGATATTCCTTGAGTGATGATCGATATCTACGACAAAGTACACAAGTTCAAGGATGGAAAGTTGAATGTGATTGAGAATTATGCGTTGACTCAAGATGACGTTTTAGAGCAAGTTATTATTATTTTGGAGTGTAATTATATAAACGTAACGGTGGAATCTAAACCATTCGTATCTATCAAGATGGGAGGAAAAGAACGGCAAGATTCCACAAGGGGCAGTTGTTCTCCTTAGAACAGGATGGGAATCCCGTTGGGGTGACTTGAAACAATTTAGAGGACAAAAGGAGTTAGAAACTACAGCAGCACCTTCCAATAATGAGACTGGGGATGATGATACAGCTAACCTATTAAATTTAAATTTTCCTTGTGAGTTTGATAATGTCTATGTGGATAAAACTAAAAATTTTACAAGGAATTACAAAAGATCTTATATTTTACGTATTTATAGCTTTTGACGTTTCTTCAGCAAGATACTTAGCAGTTGAACGTCAAGTTCTAGGTGTGGGTGTAGACGTTTTGTCTGTTGACCCTGGCAATTCTAAGGTATTTGTATGCCAACAATTAAATGAATGCTGATAAAACGAATTTAAGGTTCTAAGGATAAGTGATCAAAGTGGTTTTGAAATTTGTTTTGCTTGATCTAGACCTACCTAAGTCATAGGCTGTTTGCTAGTAGGAATATTTACATGTTGAAAATGGTTGCAAATCTCCACCCTCTTCCTCCAAAATGCTTCAACTTGTGGGTGGTTCCATTCAAAATCGACTTTGGAACTGGCGCTCCCACCCGTGTTCTTGCAAGACTTAACAATAAGGATAAAAATTAAGTGTTATCATAAAAGTGTCCATATTGATACGTTCCTTTTAACAAGCAACAGCTGACGAAGAACGCTTGCATGCAACAGGAATTGTAGTTAAATACACTAACACTACTTCCAAGGTTTTAAGTTTATTTTTTGGAATATTAATGAGAATAAAATCGGATTATAAAACTCGTTTGGTGGCACTATTCCATTGGAATTAAATAATTATGGTCAGCAATTCTGTAATAAAATAAACCTCAAAATTAAACCACGGCCTAAATACTTTATTAAACTATTACAATTTCAAACTGAAAGCAAAAAATGAAAAAATACGAAATCTGAATATATTTAAATTATTAATTGGTATGAGATAAACAAATGTCAGTGTTTTACTTCAACACGAACTTAAAGAATACTTGCCACCGTTTATACTTGCCAATTGGCAATGCCGTTTCTTACAAAAAAACATTATTGAAAGCTTATCTGTTCGCAGAGATTGGAGAACGGCAAGCTGGCAAACATGTACATTGCATAATGTTGGCTAATTATTTTATTGCAATAGCTACGATGTCATTACTCTGACAAATGTTTACAATTACGCTGAGTAAGTTAAGTCTTCTAACATAAATCTGATTCTAAACTTGATTTATTTAGCAAATGCCTTCATAAAAAATTACCGACTTATGTTACGTTCATAAAATGTCACCTTTTAATATTCTTTCTATACTTGCAAGGACATTTTTTAGAATTCGTAACCTATCATTTAGAAAATTGTATTCTACACTATTACTGTAATATTGTTATAGTTGTCTCGGGATTTGGAGTCACCGCTCCCAATATTCTTGTTGAAGGGAAGATCTGAGTGTTAATAGGAATTACCTAATGTAATTTTGCACTTGAGAGCAGATCTTGTATTTGGTCAACATCATAATACCCAGTCCTGCTTTTACTCATCATTTATTATGCTTCGCCGCTCACGCCGTAACACTGAAGCAAAGTAGACTGTCCACTCTTTATTCTGGAATTGGAACAGAAAGTCACAATTGTAACTATTTCGCCCTCAAAACAGTTTTTTGTGACTATGTTGTTGGCATGAATCGTGATTCAAAATCATTAACTAATAATTACATTTCAGTTTTTACTATCTTGCTAATACTTAATACTAATTTTTAATCATTTTAGAAGCAGCAGTTCAGCGTATCATCATCATGCATCATCCTCATTACAAGCTTTCAACGAGTACGGAGATATGCACCACTTTAGCAACAGAACGCTCACCAAATTTAAATTTGGCATGAACACCTACCACATTAACTGACAAACATTTCAAATTTAGTATTAGGATAAACCTGTTTATTGCAGATTGGTTGCATAACACACAATGAATTCCATTTCGGCTTGAATGTCAATACAAGTTTAATTACGTCTTCATGAGTTGATGCAAGTGAGAGACTCAGAATTACTCAAATTCTGAAATCAACAAAATGTTAGATATTGAAAAGAGGAAACAGAAAAATTACTCGTTGTTAGATACTCCTCCATTATTACAAACTTACGTTCGTGTGTTTCATTTTTTCATCAACATTTTGAGCATTTTCATTTTGTCCTGACAATTTATGTTGGATTTAGATACAACCAATACACTTGCACGTACAATGCTCAAAAGCAGAACTGGTATCCGTCAACACCGACCTGTCAATATAAGAAGAAACAACCCACAATTACAACAATGAGTGTGAACTGTTTTAATTTTAAATATAAACTACTTACTCTTTTTGTTCATCAATAATACTGATACCAAGGCAGACTGTCAACTGTTCAATCTGAAATCGTAAAAAAATGTTTTAAAAAATACGTCAGTAATTCAAGTCAGGTACACAAGCGCTCTTGAATTAAAAGTTATTCCTATCAAACTGAAGCATAATAATGACAAAATCGTTTCTTATTATGAAGTGTTAATAGCTACGTGGCCAAAATACTGAATTAAACTATTTTGTTCTCAAAACAGGTGCGTCTTGCTTGCCACATGGATTAACTCTAATAATTACATTGGAAGCTTTCCTAGCTTTTTCGCATACACACAGCAGACGTTCATCATATCATGATCATTGCAGCTCACATCGAGTCAAAGCTATGCACCTCTTCCCAGTCTTTCAGCAACCGAATGTTTGCATATAGAAGGAAGCGAAGGATATAGTAAATGCAAGCTCAAGCAAGTGTACCCTCCATATTCCAGACCTATTTTACAGCTGCTCAGATCTATGTGAGTTTCATATCCCTACAAAAAATATACTTGGAAGTTGTTCCTTTACAATCAGCTTTGCTGATGCACTGCTACTTTTCCTCTTGTGACATTCTATCTTGAAACTCTCGAACTCAATTTATTAACTGCATCTACAAAGAGCTTGCATGTATTTCATGTATATTCAATACTCACAACAAATGCGTAATGAAACCCCGACTCTAACAGCATGCTATTTACGACAAATTTAGTCTCACTGCTTCCCAGTATACAAATTAACTTTTATATTATATTAAAAGCAATTTCATTTCTGACTGATTGAATGACTGACTGTTCATAGACTTTGTTAATGTTCGAAAATATGTTTACAGTCAGTATATACAGTTTTTTGGAACTCACACTCATCACGACTCAGTTAAAATCTTTCTTAGTACCAGATCTAATAACTTTTCCGATTCGGTCCCAATTACCTACTGCGAACAAAATTTAAACTAGTATATCAATAAAGTAGTAACGGCAAATGTGTTTAACAATTCTAGCTGGGTATGAATGAACAGCTACTTCATGAAATTAACAAACTTTTAAAAATTAGTATTCGGTTAAAACCTGTTTCTTTGCTGACTAGTTGCATGGTACACAGTTGCATTCCATTACATTCTCAATTTTGAGCTTTTCCTCGCTGTTTTAAACAATTCATTTGATCCATTTGAAACGACGAATGACATCAGCAAAATTTGCGTCTCTTTTACGCCTACCTGTTGAATATATCAAAGAAATGTTTTTTTCTTACACACTGTATAAATCATTATTGCATGAAATTTAGATTAATGCAATTGTGAATGTTGATGCTAAATTATTGGATTTTAACCTATTCCGTTATCCTTACTGAATTCGTAGGTTTGAGGTTATCAGGTTTTATTCCAGGTGAGGAACTGGATAACATGAAAACGCGGACAAAATAGCTAGCTCCATTTATAGGAAGATTTTATACCTTACATCTGAAACAATTAATGTATTTGAATGTTTTACATTGTAGAATAAACCAATTCGTATTAATGTCGACTGGTTGTGATGTCAATTTATACTTCCAGCCTTGTCGTTCCAAATACAATGAGTGGTCCCCTTCTTGATGTGTAATCTATGTGGAACGGTGGGTTCAACTTGATTTGACCGTTGACATGACATTTATCTTTTAATACTAGATGTTCCCATGTCCCCTTCCTTTTCCTGAGACGGTAACCAAAAGCTACGTGTGGGTGAAAGCTGCGATGCTAATGGAAGGAATACAATTAGAGCTGAACCGCCAGTTGAAATTACAAAGAGTTACAAATTAAATATTTTAAATACCTCATTATCCCAGCTCTGGTATTAGAGAAATGAAACGTTTTCATATTTGACCTTCTGTTATTGCAATCTACTTGCCGAGTACCCATTTCTTGGATTTCTTGAAATAGAAAACAACTCAAGTCTGATTCACGTCTGCTTTTGTACGGTGCCTTATGCTCTTCTTCCATTGTAGGAAACTTGACAGGAAATTAAATTATAACGTTTAGTAAAAACTAATAAACGAATCTAAAAAACCAGTGATTCAACTGTTGTTTTTACTTGCAATTGTAATGGACATGTACAAAAAGAATGTGAAGCAAAAGCAGACTAGACTATGTATATCAGATTCCCAACTATATGGCATGGTATACTCCATCAGCCGGTGAACATACACAATACAGAGGTCTGGTCACTTGGGAATTAAATAGCAGAAATATATGAACACGGAATGGGACAAGGTATTCATAAAGTATACATTTCATTTTTCTTTTAAGTATAATATACGCTCATGCTACGGAAAGAAAAATCCTTTGTCCACTTTTAAGAGATGCTTGAGCATACTTCATATGCTTTTATACAAAAAAATACTGAATCAGTAATGTTAAAATGTAAATTTGAAGTGAAACAAAATTAATGTTTAATTATTTCCCAGCGGTTTTTGTAGGTGTATTTGCTTCATGATAATTTATCATTGATATTATTATGAGGTTTGAAGCAGTCTATCATGTCAAATTAAAGCCCAGTTATATTTATCAACAAACGGGGTTTCTGAAGTTGAAAGTCGAAGAAATGTTATTTCCCTCTGCATACAGCAAATTAAACCATTATAAGTCAACATGTAAAAATTTGCAATATAGTATAATAATTAAGATATTAGTTAACTGTCAATGAATCATCACAACTGGATTAAATTTCAAGATTTCGAGTTTATTTCTGATAGAGGCATCGTATAAAAATAATTTATGGCTCGAGAATTTTCAATTTGAGCACAGAAATGTGAATTTAATAGACGAGTCCACCGTGGGAGACGGTCTTGTAGGCGAGTGGGGAAGCGTAGCTCTGGACAAGTTGTTGAGTTTGGACAAGTTGTGGCTGAGCAACTTGGACGGTGCGGACAACGGGTTGGGCAATCAATTGGGGTTGTTGGACAACGGTACGAACAACTTGGGGTTGAGCGACCTGGACAGTGCGGACAAGTTGTGGTTGAGCAATGTATTGTGGCTGAGCAACTTGGACAGTGCGAACAACTTGGGGTTGTTGGACAACGGTGCGGACAAGTTGTGGCTGAGCGACTTGAACAGTGCGGACAACGGGTTGGGCAATCAATTGGGGTTGTTGGACAACGGTGCGAACGACTTGGGGTTGAGCGATGTATTGTGGCTGAGCGATCTGGACAGAGCGGACAATTGGTTGGGCAACCAATTGTGGCTGAGCGTAAGCTCCGTAGCTGTAGGAAGCTCCAGAAAGGACTCCAGCGTTGGCGCTGGCAACGACGAGAAGGACAAGAGCGAACTATAAGAAAAAAATTTGAAAATCATATAAAATGTTCAGAAATTGTAGCAAATTTCAGTCAAAATGGTACTTACGGCGTTCATGATGATGATTTGGTGGTGGAAATAGTTGAAGAGAGAAGATAAGACTTGAGAGACTGTTGCTTGAGTGGATGACTATTGGAAGTTTTGCTAAGCTTTTATAGTAAAGTTTTTGCTATCCATAATAAAATTAAGGAGTCTGCTTTGCTTAATTTGTTTCGTGTGCAAGCATCTTTCTACCCTTGGCATTGGCACCTATAGTTGGGGTGTTGTTGATGATGATCCAGTATGCTAAACCAGAAGGATAAAATTGGCGATTGGTTTCATGTCATCGTTGCAAGGAAGTCTAACTGCATTTTGATGATGAAATAAGAATGGAAGAAGCAATTACGTTTTTACACTATATACCGTATTAAAGACATAGCGTAACTGTAGTTTGCGTAGGATCAATTTCATGGTGTCGATTCCAGGAATCGCGCCTACCCTCTCGTCATTTTCCATAGGCTTGGAAACAAATATGATAATATGTTTTAACCAACGAAAGACGGAAAAGCGAGACATGTCATTTAGGCAAATTTGGGGAAATTTTTTTGCACCCTTTAAAAAGCTGACCGGATACTAATTTTTATGTGAGTGGGACCCTAGTATTTTGCAGCAAATGGCTCCAATCATTTAAACATGCAGTTGGAAGTTAATTAAGAAGTAGGAGGGTTATTCGCAAGTCAAGTATGGAATTTCTGTTGGTGCTGGACAACGAGACAGTGACATTGATGAGGATTTTATAGTTCAAATTGCCCCACAACATTTTAATTAATAGCACAAAGTAAGTCGTCCGGTTTCTTTTAATAATTTCTACCGTTGGGTCACACGAGATCATAATGCTTTGTGAAATACTGTTCCTGAAAACTCCACCCCATAAAAGCGATCATGATTTATTGTTGAAGTGGGTGTTCCAAGGAGATTTCATTTTCATTATAATTGGGGAAACAACATATCAAAAAATTTTGTATCATTTATTAATTTCTTTCCAAGTTTCATTTTCAAGTTTCATTTCTAAATTTCATTTCCAAATTTATTTCTTAATTTCACTTCAAATTAATTTCCAAGTTAATTTTTAAATTTATAATGATGAATATTAGGTTTTTTTTATACAGTCATTGACACTTAGAGAACTTACAGACTGCCTTTTTTAATTCTATGGACCCAGAAGTGCCACTTTTAGACGTGCAACTCAGCTATTCATCGTCAATCATTTAAAATTGTTGTTTTAGTTTCCGAAGAAGCAAGCTGCTTCCTGATTAATAGAGAAATTGGGACGAAATCTTAACTAATCAGGTACTGAAATATAATGCTTTTTGGACAACAATTTTACTGTTTGTATTATGTTCATGTGTGTATTATCATTTTTATCAAGAAATTCCCCTAACCCTATTTAATTTCAAGGCCATATTTTTTTGAAAAAAAATTGTAGTAGTATAAATGCTATTTTTCATGATTTCACAATTTGGCTTTTAAAAATATGTGCAAATTCAGAAGCATGTTTAAAATTTCAAATTTTCGATTTTATTTCGAATTGGGGGAGGGGTCATCATATAAAAAATAATTTATCGGCAATGGGAATTTCGAATGTATCACAACAAAGTTGATTTAGTAGACGAGTCCACCGTGGGCAACAGTCTTGTAAGCGAGTGGGGAAGCAACCAATTGTGGTTGAGCGACAACGGTGCGGACAACTGGTTGAGCAACGTGGACAACGGGTTGAGCGACTTGGACAGTGCGGACAATTGGTTGGGCGACTTGGACAGTGCGGAAACGGGTTGAGCGACTTGGACGTGCGGACAATTGGTTGGGCGACTTGGACGCGGACAACGGGTTGGGCAATCAATTGGGGTTGAGCGACAACAGTGCGGACAACGGGTTGAGCAATCAATTGTGGTTGAGCGACAACGGTGCGGACAATTGGTTGGGCAACCAATTGTGGCTGAGCAACAGCGACAGCGCCATAGCTGTAGGAAGCTCCGGAGAGGACTCCCAGCGTTGGCGCTGGCAACCACGAGAAGGACAAGGGCGAACTGTGACAGAAATTGAAAGAGATAAATATAATTTTTCGCTTCGCGTATTTTTAAAAAAATTTAAAGCATTTTCATAATAATACTTACAGCGTTCATGATGATGATTTTTTGGTGGTGGAGAAGATTGTTGGAGATGATTAGCCTTACAAGACTGCTGCTTGAGTGGATGACAATTGGAAGGTTGTACTCAGCTTTTATACTTTAATTTTCGCTTATGATTCCAATGGAAAATTAAGACAATCTTGTTTAGCTTAATTTGTTCGCTTCTTATTAAGCTTATTACCCTTGGCATTGGCCGAGTGTTTATGCTAATCCAGTATGCAAATTCAGCCGGATAAAAATTCTGCTTTGTTTTATTTCATCAGCTTGTCGATTTTGGTAAAGAAGTCTAACAGCATTTTTTATCATCATAACATCCGCATGGAAGCAAAACTGTGTCTAGTGTAGAGTCAAAGCGTGTAACTGTAATTTGAGTAGGAGATTGCATTATTGGTTCGCAATAAATGAGCAGTTTTTATGTAGCACACCATAACTTAAATGGTTTCAATGTCAACAATGACCATTACGTCGCCACTACATAGCCATGCGTGAAACACGATGTTGCGATGATGGCGATCTATTGAATGTACAGCTCAAGCTCACATTATTGGGATTGATTCATGAGGAAGACGTTTTCGTATTCTTATATGGATAGAATTGCTCCTCTGTTCGTGTCGTGTGTCACAAAATGTTCTTCCTCTATTCATATCTTGTTAGAGCCATCTCATCTCGCTGATCTGGGCAATATGACGGTAACAGGTGGCATTTTTAATTTGATATAATTATATTAAACACGAACAAAATGTATTAACTTTGCTTTGTGTGGAAATAAATGACGGTTGACTTGTTTTCTTGGATATAGCTTCTCATTATGCGTATTTTTATTGTTGATACTGATCCAGTCCTCATTAAAAATATTGTCTGGTTAATCAATAGCGAATAATTTTGTGTGAATTGGAATCATTTCATTACCGTTTTATTTATGACGTGCATTGTGGCTGTAATGTTATATTGATTGAAAGCATGTAGTTGTTTGTAGTAAGGGATTACGGTGGCCTTGAAATTGGTTTTGATGACCGCAGGGTAATGCATTCAATTGCATTCTTATTCTCATATTAGCATGAATATTATAATCAATATTGGGTGAGCTGTGCTTTGAGCTGATGAAGATATGCTTGGCTATGGAAATGGTTGAGACGTAGGTAATTAAGTTGCACATAAAATTGTAGGTATTGAAAGCCAACAAAATGTATACATAAATAACTTAAAATTCCGAGGAAAATAGGTCTGTAATTCGCATAGAAGTAGTTTTATTGAAATTCAAATATGCGAAAGTCTAACATCTATAAAAAATTAAGATTCTTGAAATGTTGGGCAACGTTCCCTGAGTTTTGTCTGGGGTTTCGTTCATTATCAGTATCATGGACATGTACAAGCTGGTGGGGTGCATGGATAATTGCACTTATATATCTCACCTGTAAATTTAAAAAATAGTCGATGTAGATACATTTTTAATTAGAAATTGTGATATTACACGCATACGAACCTGCACATTCCAGAACACATTTGTTGCCGTAGCACTTGTTTGTTAAACTGCAAACTGGAGCGTATTCTGTCGTGCAGTAACATTTAGGGTCCACATCAATGCTGCCGCTAGTTAATTGTTGGTCTTCAGCAAACACTGCGCAAATTCCCATTACGAGAACCGCAACGGCGACTTTAACAAGTAGTTGGCTCATTGTAACTTTTACTGAAGCAATTTTGAGGTAGTTCGTAATCGTTGTTAAGTGTTAAAAATGTTTTAAAAGCTCAAATGTTATTTATAAACGAGTAGATAAAATTGGAACAAAGAGAAAAGTTAATGTTGATGGAACTGAAATGATTTAGGAACAAAACAATAAAAGACTCAAAGTCAGCAGCTTTATAAATGCTTCTGTAGTAAAACCAAAAGCTTTTTAAAGGAAGCATTTATGCTTTCAAAATCTATTTTATAACATTCTACAAGCTTAAAAATAGAAGTGTACCTTTACCTAGGAGTTTAAAATGTAAAAGGGTAAGGAATGAGAGAAAGGGCTAATTCAACTATTCTAAAAGGGTACCAATTCGATGTTTATCAGCAACCTTTGCTATTTTTAAATCAAAATTATTAGGAAAGTGGAAGGAAGAACATTTTTGACATAAAAAAGCTAAATAAAAATGAAACTAAAAATAAGTCCCTTGTTTTTATTGGATGAAAATATGATGCATGTTTACTGAATGGGATGTAGAAGTTTGGGAGAAATGCATAGAATAAAAACTCCTTGACATCAGCATCTTTCTATCGTAGACAAAGTATTTTTTGTGCATAATATACATAAAAAAAAACTAAAGTATACCTTATGGAGTACAATGCATGCGCTCATGTTTATCATAAATGCATACCTGTTTACATACTCTTCTTTGGTTTTATCCAGACATTGTATGTTTGCAACCGGCTGATGGGTAAACCATTATTGCTTTACTACATCATACATGCTTTTGTATATATGCAGTACAATTACAAAACAACAAAACAAAAATTGAATTCAGTATTTTTGCCTTTTAAGCAGTTCCTAGTTATAATATTAAGTTTTTAATTTGCCTGCTATTTCTCTTAACAATGGAATGTATTATGACACTCCACAAAAGCAGTAATAAGGTCATGACTTGTTTTCCATTCCCAAATCCCTGAAAAATAGAACTCGGCAAGGAAATAACGAGAGATAAAACATCTGTATTATTTCTAATGTTGATATTGAAATGGTTGAATTTTCAACATTTGACTTTTCTCTGATTTGTTCAACAGTTGTTGTTTTTCAGGATGCATTTGATAAATATTTTGCAGCTCCAAATCTACCTTCTTCCAACACCATTATCCCATCAACCTTCATTCATAGTCGAACGTAGATTTCCGAAGACCTCTAAGCCAAATGGAGCGAGTACTGGAAAAAAATTTTGAAGGATAAATGCCATGTCGGTTGTCTAGTCTAGTTGAATCCGGTCTCCTACATGCACATCTCTCTGTATTTGGAATGAAAAGGGTGGATTTATAATTGTAAGTAACATGATGTCACCCTCAGTTCACACTTGTGCGTAGTTTTCCGCCATTAAAAAAATTAAATGCTACTGTTTCTTATTATAAGTATTTTGATCCAACGAACTGTACGATTGCTGTTGACTGAGTTTAAAATATGCGTCACGTATGCATATTGGAATAGGTTAAAACTCAATCATTTTAGCACTTAGATTACCTTTCAATTAATTATAATTGGTGTAGGTTATATGTGAAAATGATATTTAGTAGGCAATGCAGGAAGATTATTTTTTCTTTCTTTCAATCCACAGGTGGGTGTTGAAGGGATGGAAGATTTACTGATGTAGCATGTCATTTACAGACGGAATTACTTACATCACGACCATTAAAAAATTTAGAGTCAGTGAGGAAACCTCAAACTGGAGAATGTAAGGATATGCAACTGTTTACCATGAAACTAGTCAGCAAAGAAACTTCCAATACTAATTTTTAAAACTTTGTGAATTGCATTACGTAGCTAGCCATATCCAGCTAGAATTGTTAAACATATTTGCCGTTACTACTCTGTTGATATACTAATTTAAATTCCGATTACACCAGATTACTCAACACGAATGAAATCGTTGCTCAATGTGGTACCAAATGGTAATACGTAATTAGTCGTGATGACTGTGAGTTCCGAAAACGCTGTAAATATTGATTGTAAAAATATTTTTGCACGTTAACAACTAAATACAGTGTAGTTTATTTTATTCTTATCTTTTAAATATTTGCAACCATAATGCTTCCAGCAAGTTTCATTCAATATGAATTTATGAATTCCAACAACGTAAATTTTAAAATGTAAACGACATTTTTAATCATCATGTCAGACTGAGGAATGAAATTACTTTTAATGAAATACATAATAGAGTATAAATACTGGAAAGCAGTAAGAGTAAATTCTTCGTAAATATCATGGTATTTATCAGGTTGGGTTACCATTACGCTTTGTTTTGTGGGTGAGGAATATATTTGAAGTACATGCATTGCTCTTTGTAAATGCAGTTTTTATATTGAGCTCAAGACTTCTAAGCTAGTATGTGACAAGAGTAAAAAATTGCCTTGCCGCAGCAGTGTTGAGTGTGAAGCAACAGCTTCCAAGTACATTTTGTATAGGGATATGGAACTCACACAGATTTGAGCTGCTTGTGTGTAAAATAAGTCTGAGGTATGTAGGGTGCACTTACTTGGGCTTACATTTACTATATCCTTCTCTTTCTTGTGTATCACAGACATGCGGTTGCTGAAGACTGGGAAGAGGTGCATAGCTCCTGACTCGATGTGAGCTGCAGTGATGATGATATGATGAACTTCTGCTTTTGAAATGGGTAGACGCTAGAAAAGCTTCTAGTTCTAATGTAATAACGAATTTACTAAAAGTTATGATGTAATTATTAAAATGAATCCAGGTGACAAACAAGCAACTGTTTTGGGAACAAATTAGTTACAGTTCATCAATTTGGTCACGTAACTATTAACACCATATAATAAAACGATTTTGTCATTTTTATGCTTTAGTTTGATAGAAAAAACGTTTAGCTCGGGTGCCTGAAGCAAATTACTGATGTATTTTTTAAAACCTTTGTTGTAATTTTAGATTGAACAGTTGACAATCAGCCCTGGTATCACTATTACGGCTTGAACTATTAAGCAAATTTAAGAATGAACAAAAAGTTTCAGCAGTTTATATTTTAAACTAAAAGCAAGGGAAAAGGAAAGGAGCATGGGAACAACTTGTAATGAAAGACATGTCAATGCCAATCCGATGGAACCCACCGTTCCACAAAAATACACATCAAGAAGAGGACCTCTAATTGTATTTGGAACGACAAGACTGGAAGTTTAATTGTACGTAATTCGATATCACAATCAGTAGACATTTATACGTAGTGTTTTATTGTACAATGTTAAAATATTCTATTACATAAATTGTTTCAGATTTAAAGCATGAAATTTTCCTATCAACGGAGCTAACTATTTTGTCCACGTTTTCATGTTATTCAGTTCTTCACCTGGAATAAAACCTGATGACCTCAAACCAACGAATTCAGTAAGGATAACGGAATAGGCTAAGGAATCGCATATTAAACATTATAACTACTCCGATGTGCAATTAATATGAATTTACATGAATTAAGGATGATTTTGCGCTGTACATAAGAGAAATATGTGGTCTTACGGTATACTTCAACAGGCTAAGCGTCAACAGAGACGCAAATTTTGCGTGATGTCACTCGGTCGTTTCAAGGATGGTCAAATGAAGATTGTTTTAAGAACAGCGAGAAAGCTCAAATTGAGCAACTGTGGGATGGAATGAAAGCGTGTGTACGATGCAACTAGTAGCGCGACAGAAACAGGTCTTCTAAAGAATACGGTAGCTATTTTAAAAGTTGTTAAATTTCAAATGAAAAAGCTAATTTATTCACTTGACGCAAGCTAGAAATTGTTAACACACTTTTGCCGTTACAATTGTATTGATATACAGTTTAAATTATGTTCATACTAGGTAGTTGGTCGCTATTTGGGTAGAGTTGTCTGATTTGGTGCTAAGAATAATGTGTGCGTTCAAAAAACTGTAAATATTGATTGTAAATATATTTCGGAACATTCGCAAAGTCAATGAACAGTCAGTCAGAAATGAAATTGCCTTTAATACAATATAAAAGATATTATGTATATGTATACTGGAAAACAGTAAGACTAAATTCGTTGTAAATATATTCTATTAGAGTTGGGGTTTTATTACGCATTTGTTGTGAGTAATGATATATTTGAATAATGGGATGCTCCTTGTAGATGCAGTTATTGAAATTAAGTTCAGGAATCTAAGCGCTATTATGTCACAAGAGGAAAACGTAGCAGTGCAGCAGCAAAGCTGAGTGTAAAGGTACCACCTCCAAGTACGTTTTTTTTGTAGGAATATGAACCTCACATAGATCTGAGCTGCTTATGAGTAAAGTAATTCTAGAATATCTGGAATAAGTAAATCTGGGTGCACTTGCTTGAGCTTGCATTTACTATATCCTTATCTTCCTTGTATATAAAATCATTCGGTTGCTGAAGACTGGGAACAGTCGCATAGCTTTTGACACGATGTGAGCTGCAATGATCATGATATGATGAACTTCTGCTGTGGAAATGGGCGAAGGAAGCTAGGAAAGCTCCGGTTTTACTGTATAACGAATTTAGTAAAAAATTTCAATGTATATTATTAGAATTACTCCATGTGGCCTGCAGGACGCAACTGTTTTGAGAGCAAAGTAGTTTAATTCAGTATTTTGGCCACGTAGCTATTAACACTACATAATAAGAAACGATTTCGTCATTATTATGCTTCAGTTTGATAGGTATAACGTTTAACTCAAGAGCGCTTGTGTTCTGACTTGAATTACTGACGTATTTTTTAAAACATTTTTTTTACGATTTTTCAGATTGAACAGTTGACAGTCTGCCTTGGTATCAGTATTATGGAGTGAACTATTATTGATGACACAAAAGAGTAAGTCGCCTTAATATTTATAAATTAAATACAGTCGAGCACTGCTGTGTTTGTAATTTGTGGTTGTTTCTTCTTATATTGACAGGTGGGTGTTTGACGGGATACCAGTCTGCTTTGAGCATGGGTGTACGCTCGCAAGTAGTATTGTTGTTATCTAAATCCAACATAATTGTCAGGACAAAGATGAAAATGCTCAAAATGGATTGTGAAAAAATGAAACACACGACGTAAGTTTGTAATAATGGAGGAGTATCTAACAACGAGTAATTTTATCTGTTTCCTCTTTTCAAGTATCTAACATTTTGTTGATTTCAGAATTTGAGTAATTCTGAGTCTCTCACTTGCATCAACTCATGAAGACGTAATTAAACTTGTATTGACATTCAAGCCGAAATGGAATTCATTGTGTGTTATGCAACCAATCTGCAATAAACAGGTTTATCCTAATACTAAATTTTTGAAATGTTTGTCAGTTTAATGTGGTAGGTGTTCATGCCAAATTTAAATTTGGTGAGCGTTCTGTTGCTAAAGTGGTGCATATCTCCGTACTCGTTGAAAGCTTGTAATGAGGATGATGATGATGATGATACGCTGAACTGCTGCTTCTAAAATGATTAAAAATTAGTATTAAGTATTAGCAAGATAGTAAAAACTGAAATGTAATTATTAGTTAATGATTTTTGAATCACGATTCATGCAACAACATAGTCACAAAAACTGTTTTGAGGGCGAAATAGTTACAATTGTGACTTTCTGTTCCAATTCCAGAATAAAGAGTGGGCAGTCTACTTTGATTCAGTGTTACGGGCGTGAGCGGCGAAGCATAATAATGATGAGTAAAAGCAGGACTGGGTATTATGATGTTGACCAAATACAAGATTTGCTCTCAAGTGCAAAATTACATTAGGTAATTCCTATTAACACTCAGATCTTCCTTCAACAAGAATATTGGGAGCGGTGACTCCATATCCCGAGACAATATAACAATATTACAGTAATAGTGTTAGAATACAATTTTTCTAAATGATAGGTTACGAATTCTAAAAAATGTCCTTGCAAGTATAGAAAGAATATTAAAAGGTGACATTTTATGAACGTAACATAAGTCGGTAATTTTTATGAAGGCATTTGCTAAAATAAATCAAGTTTAGAATCAGATTTATGTTAGAAACTTAACTTACTCAGGCGTAATTGTAAAACATTTGTCAGAGTAATGACATCGTAGCTATTGCAATAAAAATAATTATGCCAACATTATGCAATGTAAAAGTTTGCCAGCTTGCCGTTCTCCAATCTCTGCAACAACTGCTAACAGATAAGCTTTCAATAATGTTTTTTTTGTAAGAAACGGCATTGCCAATTGGCAAGTATAAACGGTGGCAAGTATTCTTTAAGTTCGTGTTGAAGTAAAACACTGACATTTGTTTATCTCATACCAATTAATAATTAAATATATTCAGATTTCGTGTTTTTTTCTTCTTTATTGCTTTCCAGTTGAAATTGTAATAGTTTAATAAAGTATTTAGGCCGTGTTTAATTTTGAGGTTTATTTTATTACAGAATTGCTGACCATAATGTATTTAATTCGAATGGAATAGTGCCACCAAACCGAGTTTTATAATCCGATTTTATTCTCATTAATATTCCAAAAAATAAAACTTAAAACCTTGGAAGTAGTGTTAGTGTATTTAACTACAATTCCTGTTGCATGCAAGCGTTCTTGTCCAGCTGTTGCTTGTTTAAAAGGAACGTATCATTATGGACACTTTTATGATAACACTTAATTTTTTTATCCTTATTGTTAAGTCTTGCAAGAACACTGGGTGGGGGTGGGAGCCAGTTCCAAAGTCGATTTTTGAATGGAACCACCCACAAGTTGAAGGCATTTTGGAGGAAGAGGGGTGGAGATTTCAAACCATTTTCAACATGTAAATATTCCTACTAGCAAACAGCCTAATGACTTAGGTAGGGTCCTAATCAAGCAAAACAAATTTTCAAAACCACTTTATCACTTATCCTTAGAACCTTAAATTCGTTTTGTCTGTTGACCCTGGCTAAATTCTAAGGTATTTTGTATGCCAAACATTAAAATGAATGCTGATAAAACGAATTTAAGGTTCTAAGGATAAGTGATTCAAAGTGTTTTGATAAATTTGTTTTGCTTGAATCTAGACATACCTAAGTCATAGGCTGTTTGCTAGTAGGAATATTTACATGTTGAAAATGGTTGCAAATCTCCACCCTCTTCCTCCAAAATGCTTCAACTTGTGGTGGTTTTCCATTCAGAATCGACTTGGAACTGGCACTCCACCCGTGTTTCTTGGCAAGACTAACAATAAGGATAAAATTAAGTGTTATCATAAAAGTGTCCATATTGATACGTTCCTTTTAACAAGCAACAGCTGGACGAAGAACGCTTGCATGCAACAGGAATTGTAGTTAAATACACTAACACTACTTCCAAGGTTTTAAGTTTATTTTTTGGAATATTAATGAGAATAAAATCGGATTATAAAACTCGTTTGGTGGCACTATTCCATTGGAATTAAATACATTATGGTCAGCAATTCTGTAATAAAATAAACCTCAAAATTAAACCACGGCCTAAATACTTTATTAAACTATTACAATTTCAACTGAAAGCAATAAAGAAGAAAAAACACGAAATCTGAATATATTTAATTATTAATTGGTATGAGATAAACAAATGTCAGTGTTTTACTTCAACACGAACTTAAAGAATACTTGCCACCGTTTATACTTGCCAATTGGCAATGCCGTTTCTTACAAAAAAAACATTATTGAAAGCTTATCTGTTAGCAGTTGTTGCAGAGATTGGAGAACGGCAAGCTGGCAAACTTTTACATTGCATAATGTTGGCATAATTATTTTTATTGCAATAGCTACGATGTCATTACTCTGACAAATGTTTTACAATTACGCTGAGTAAGTTAAGTCTTCTAACATAAATCTGATTCTAAACTTGATTTATTTAGCAAATGCCTTCATAAAAATTACCGACTTATGTTACGTTCATAAAATGTCACCTTTTAATATTCTTTCTATACTTGCAAGGACATTTTTTAGAATTCGTAACCTATCATTTAGAAAATTGTATTCTACACTATTACTGTAATATTGTTATATTGTCTCGGGATATGGAGTCACCGCTCCCAATATTCTTGTTGAAGAAGATCTGAGTGTTAATAGGAATTACCTAATGTAATTTTGCACTTGAGAGCAAATCTGTATTTGGTCAACATCATAATACCCAGTCCTGCTTTTACTCATCATTTATTATGCTTCGCCGCTCACGCCGTAACACTGAATCAAAGTAGACTGCCCACTCTTTATTCTGGAATTGGAACAGAAAGTCACAATTGTAACTATTTCGCCCTCAAAAACAGTTTTTGTGACTATGTTGTTGCATGAATCGTGATTCAAAAATCATTAACTAATAATTACATTTCAGTTTTTACTATCTTGCTAATACTTAAATACTAATTTTTAATCATTTTAGAAGCAGGCAGTTCAGCGTATCATCATCATCATCATCCTCATTACAAGCTTCAACGAGTTACGGAGATATGCCACCACTTTAGCAACAGAACGCTCACCAAATTTAAATTTGGCCATGAACACCTACCACATTAAACTGACAAACATTTTCAAAAATTTAGTAATTAGGATAAACCTGTTTATTGCAGATTGGTTGCATAACACACAATGAATTCCATTCGGCTTGAATGTCAATACAAGTTTAATTACGTCTTCATGAGTTGATGCAAGTGAGAGACTCAGAATTACTCAAATTCTTGAAATCAACAAATGTTAGATACTTGAAAAGAGGAAACAGGGAAAATTACTCGTTGTTAGATACTCCTCCATTATTACAAACTTACGTTCGTGTGTTTCATTTTTTCATCAACATTTTGAGCATTTTCATTTTGTCCTGACAATTTATGTTGGATTTAGATACAACCAATACTACTTGGACGTACAATGCTCAAAAGCAGAACTGGTATCCGGTCAACACCCACCTGTTAATACAATTACAACAATGAGTGTGAACTGTTTTAATTTTAAATATAAACTACTTACTCTTTTTGTTCATCAATAATAGTTCACTCCATAATACTGATACCAAGGCAGACTGTCAACTGTTCAATCTGAAATTGTAAAAAAGTTTAAAAAAATACGTCAGTAATTCAAGTCAGGTACACAAGCGCTCTTGAGTTAAACGTTATACCTATCAAACTGAAGCATAATAATGACGAAATCGTTTCTTATTATGTAGTGTTAATAGCTACGTGGCAAAATACTGAATTAAACTATTTGCTCTCAAAACAGTTGCGTCCTTTGCCACATGGAGTAATTCTAATAATTACATTGAAATTTTTACTAAATTCGTTATTACAGTAAAACCGGAAGCTTTCCTAGCTTCTTCGCATTTCCACAGCAGAAGTTCATCATATCATGATCATTGCAGCTCACATCGTGTCAAGAGCTATGCAACCCTTCCCAGTCTTCAGCAACCGAATGTTTGTATATAGAAGGAAGCGAAGGATTTAGTAAATGCAAGCTCAAGTAAGTGCACTCTACATATTCTTTGTTTACACATAAGCAGCTCAGATCTATGTGAGTTTCATATTCCTACAAAAAAAAGTACTTGGAATGGAAGTGGTTCCTTTACTCACTCAGCTTTGCTGCTGCACTGCTACGTTTTCCTCTTGTGACATAATAGCTTAGAATTCCTGAACTTAATTTAATAACTGCATCTACAAAGAGCATGCATTTATTTCAAATATATCCATTACTCACAACAAATGCTTAATAAAAACAACTCGAATAGAATGTTATTTACGAAGAATTTAGTCTTACTGCTTTCCAGTATACATATACATTATCTTTTATATTTATTAAAGGCAATTTTCTTTCTGACTGACTGTTCATTGACTTTGCGAATGTTCCGAAATATATTTACAATCAATATTTACAGTTTTTGGAACGCACACATTATTCTTAGCACCAAATCAGACAACTCTACCCAAATAGCGACCAACTACCTAGTATGAACATAATTTAAACT
>LJIJ01002875.1:0-22954 GCA_001718145.1 Orchesella cincta
GGTAATTTACTGATTTACAAGATCCCAAATATATTTAGCGAAAGTTAATAGAATTTCTTTTTTTTATTTAAGTTTTTATCTATGCAGGAAATTGTTGCCACCTGTATCTTTCTCTCCACTAAATTCTAATTCCATTGTTAATGCAAAAAATCGGAAGCTGCAAATAAAGTTAAGAAAAAAGCAACGTGACGATTTATCTATCCAAGCTCAATTCGGATGTTTTTGCTGCAGCGGAAATTTTACCAGCTTTCGCCAACTTCAGCGTCATCGTAAAGCGTTTACACATGCTCTCATGAACCGAAGGATGTTGACGAGTAAACAAGGAAACTACAAGTGTTCAAGGAAATCAAAACTGCAAAGTAAAAATAGCAACCTAGTAATAACTTATAAAAGTGAGACAAACGAAAATATTGGGATGCTTCGTCCTCTTCGAAACATTGGGAAGCAGAGTGCAGTGAATGGCTCTGACACAAGTTCTCTGAAAAGTGATGATGATGATGAGTCGACTTGCCCAACCGAAGATGATTTATCAAGCTGTTCAAGCTCGAGCATTTCCCAGCGGTGAAGAGATTGAGCTAAGCACTTGCTCATTTTGTGACAAGAAATTTAAGTATCTCAAACGACACCAATGGAAATGTCGTGGGAACCCCGACCGTTTGTGGCCACGCCGTAGCGAACTAACAGATCCTGAAAACGGCGTTTCTAATGTCAGCCCGTGCAACCTACTAAACTACTCTGACACCCATTCCAAAGCCAGCTAGCAACCTGAAAGTTTGTGACGCTAGAAAAAATTGTTTTACAAGACGTTTGAAAACGAGAGGATTGGTAAATCATCGAAATTGCACGGAAAGTTGCTTGTTCATTTTGCCCGCGTTGTGAGAATTACGCTCCTAAACTGGCTGTACATGAAACAACTCATGTCGAGTCTGCGTTAGCACAGCCATCTCGTCAGGAAAAGTAAACATCGTCGTGGACAACCCTTAACAACTGCTCGAGATGCACCTCAATCCTTTACGGGAGATTTGAGTACGTCACCCACTTTCTGAAACCCATCTGATGCTTACTTCCGAGAGAGCGTCAACTCGTGCCAGAATTGTGGTGATAACCGGTTTCCAGAAAACGAAGGACTACGGACTCACTACAAGTTTACAGCACAATAGCTAAAGGCGGAGACTGGGCGGGTGAGGCTCGCGGACAGGTCGTTGCCAGAGCACAGATGCGCGCGCATGCCGCAGGTGGCAACAGCAGGGGTGGGGGGTGGTGCGAAGGAGAGGGCGTTGTGTGTCAGGCGCGGGGCAGGGTAGGGGGGGGGGGCCAGTAGGAGAGGAGCGGAGATGCACGGCGAAGATCCGAACTCAACGGTTTTCGGACTGCGGGAGAACAGTTTGCAAAGCTGTCATTTGTACGTGGCGCGGAGTCACAAGAGCCCAACTGTGCATAAAATATAACGAAGCTGACTTTCTCCCTGTTCTGTAACGGTGAATTGTACTGTGAAAGAAGGGGCTGTGCGGCGGGTGGCGGGCGAGACGATGTGGCAGGGCGCATGGGACCCACACAGGCCGACGCGCGCGGCGGTGGACAGGCGGGTGGGAGCGGAGGAAGAGCGGAGCCGATCCGCAGCGGCGGCACAACGAGCGCTGTGGCGTGTGGTGCGTGCTGAGGCTGGGGGCGGGGCAAATAAGCAGTGTTGTCTTGTTGGCAGGTGAGGAACTGGGGTTGGGGGGCATCACGGGGCCACGCGCGCGGCGCGCGCGGGGGGGTGCGGGGCGCGGTCCCGGGGCAGCATGCAGTAAGGAGACGGTTCAAGGAGGAGGGGGCGCGACGGCGCGAAAGTGTCAGGGCTGTTCGGGCTGCGAGGGCTGTGCGGAAAGTTTTTTTAAGGTTGCGGCCACCTAACCGTTTCACAAGTTGTCGCAACACTGGCAAGCAAGCTGGGAATTTTGCTTGCATATTTGCGATAAAGAAATCCGGCGACGGAACGGCTGCTCATGGAACACATTACTTCGCCACGTGAATGAACAAAATCGTTTATATGTGAGGCAGGCATTTGTGGCGATCGGGCCAGGTATGCCACGCCACACCACCCGGCGATTTGCGAAACCACAAGAACAAAAAGCATTATGCTAGCTCTTCAGCCACAAAAAGCGTGTTAGTTGTGAATGGTCAAGGAATCAAGAAAGGCCAGAAGCTTCGACGCGTCGCATGAAGAAGTAACAAATAATCCGCTCACACAGCATCAAAGACAATGGCTTACTGTTTTGACACTCTGTTGTTAGTATTCTCCAAACATTCAACTTTCTTCATATACTCTCACCTTCACCTTTGACTCGAGCTTATTTAAACAAAGTCCATAATGCATTAATGAGAAATTCAAATGTACCTGCCCACCCCGGAGGAAAGTGAAAAGTGTTTCAACAAAATAATAACAACCGCTAATATAAAATGGAGTCTAATAATATGAAATACATGTGGAATTTTGTATAGGGAAAAAAATAACTTTCAGCTGTAATTTGTCATAATTTTGTTACTTCTTCATGCGACGCGGAAGCTTCTGGCCTTTCTTTGATTCCTGACCATTCACAATAACACGCTTTTGTGGCTGAACATTAGCATCATGATTTTTGTTCTTGTGGTTTCGCAAATTGCGGTGTTGGGTATTCCTCCCCACAAATTTCACAGATACGGTTTTTCATTAGTGTGCGAAGTAATGTGTTCCATGAGCAGCCGTTCCGTGGCCGATTTTTTATCGCAAAATATGCAACTAAATTCCAACTTGCCGGACCTGTGTGCGACAACTTGTGAACGGTTAGGTGGGCCGCAGCCTTAAAAAACTTTCCGCACTCATCACAAACATAAACTTTTCCCTTTTTGGAATCTTATCAGCTTGATGAAGTCGCATGTGTGATGCCAAAGCAGCTTTATGCAACAGCTTTTTGCCGCACTCATGACAAACCAGAGATTTGTCTATCTCCTTCCATCATGTACCAGTTGCTTGTGCCATGCTAATTCTGCCACCCTCTCGAACCTTCTTTCACAGCCTTGTTACAAACATGGAGAAAGTCGGATTCCTTAATTTTATGCACAGTGGCTCTGTGACTCCGCAGTACAAATGAATTTGCGAACTTTCTCCCGCAGTCCAAACAAGTTGAGTTGTCTTCGCCGTGCATTTTCTTCTTATGGGCTACTAGCTGAACCGGCTTTTGGAAGAATGCTGCGCACTCATCGCACTTGACAATGTCTGCATCAAGCATTCCGTTTGTATTGTGTTGCATCTTGAAGTGAGCCCGTAGGTCCTTCGTTTCTGCAAACTTATCACCACAATTCTGGCAAGTGACGCTTTCGGAAGGTAAGCTCAGATGGGTTTTCAGAAAGTGGGTGACGTACTCAAATCTCCCGTAAAGTACTGAGGTGCATCTCGAGCAGTTGTAAGGTTGTCCACGACGACGTTGACTTTTTCCTGAAGAGTGGACTGTGCAACGCTGACTCGACATGAGTTGTTTCATGTACAGCCAGTTTAGGAGCGTAATTCTCACAACTGGGCAAAATGAACAAGCAAACTTTCCGTGCAATTTCCGATGATTTGCCAAATCTTTCTCGTTTTCAAACGTCTTGTAACAATTTTTCTCAGCGTCACAAACTTTCAGGCTGCTAGCAGGCTTTGGAAGGGTGTCAGTAGGTTTGCACGGGCTGACATTACAAACGCCGTTTTCAGGATCTGTTAGTTTGCTACAACGTGGCCACAAACGGTCGGGGTTCCCACGACATTTCCATTGGTGTCGTTTGAGATACTTAAATTTCTTGTCACAAAATGAGCAAGTGCTTAGCTCAAACTCTTCACCACTGGAAATGCTCGAGCTTGAACAGCTTGATAAATTTCGCTTGGGCAAGACGACTCATCATCATCACTTTCCAAAGAACTTGTGTCAGAGCCATTCACAACACTCTGCTTCCCAATATTTCGAAGAGGCGAAGCACTCCAACATTTTCGTTTGTCTCACTTTTATAAGTTTTACTAGGTTGCTATTTTTTTGCTTTGGTTTTGATTTCCTTAAACACTTGTAGTTTCTTGTTTACTCGTCAACATTTTTCGTTTCATGAGAGCATGTGTAAACGCTCTACGATGACGCTGAAGTTGGAGAAAGCTTAAAATTTCTGCTGCAGCAAAAACATCTGAATTGAGCTTCGATGGATAAATCATCACGTTGCTTTTTTCTTAACTTTATTTGCAGCTTCCGATTTTTTGCATTAACAATCGAATTAGAATTTAGTGGAGAGAAAGATACAGGTGGCAACAATTTCCTGCATAGATAAAAACTAAAATAAAAAAAGAAATTGTGTTAACTTTCGCTTAATATATTGGCGATCTTGTAAATCAGTAATTACCCGCATTCTGATTTGGATTCTGCTGTTTTGCGGGATATAAGTTGGTTAACAGGAATTCTAATTTCCAGGTTCTTGTTGGAGGATGTCGTTGCATGAAAGGTCTTCACGAGTCAAGTCATGCTCAAAGTGATCATCATCATCAACAAGTTCAGAAATCAAAATGTGATGCTGTTCCCCTGTATCATTTGATATTTCATTGGGGTTTTGCAACAAATTCCCAATTCCGAGTAAGAATACCGCTGCCAAGGTAGAAATCCAACCTAAGAACAGTTGGTTGAAGCCTGCATCGACTTCGTTACTTAATTGACACACTTCCTGCTTTGTTTGGTAACCCTTCGTCCGTTTGAGGAATACTCTTGGAAAAGACTTGGAAAACTGCCGAATGCCTGGAAAACCATACATTGCACATACTAAATAATATTGAATTTGTATTATTTACATAATGCGTACAGGAAAATGGATTCAAAACTAACGCTTTCATTCCTTACATTTTTGTTGAAAATCTGTTCTGAAGGATTTTATACCCTCACATTCTTCGTCTTCACTGTTGAACTGGAAATTAATTCTGGACGTAACATTTTTACTTCTCGAACTATTTATTGAATCACTTAACATTCTGAGCTTCGACTCCAACTCCATTTCCAAACATTTCAACTTATGATACAAACTGCAAAATGACTCCAGCACCAAGCTACAATCGTGACATGATTTCAACACACCTTTATTTCCTTTTCCAGTATTTAGCTGGAAACTTGTATTCAAATATCTTTCCACTAGTTTCACAAACTGATGTAAAATCTTTGTTTTTTCATTCTGATTCAAAACGTCAGATTCCCAATCCGAACTTCCACACCTGTTGCAATCACGGCAACAAAAGATGCACATATTTGTAACCTCTGACATTTTGCATTTCATTCACGAAATTAAATGAATTAAAGTGTAAGAAAACAATGAGCTTTGAAAAAGCAAGAGAAAACTTGTCGAGCTACATAGTGGGAATGGAATAAGAGCAGGTTTTGGTAACATGCATGTGCCTGGGCAAACAGGTGGTTGTGTTTTGAATGGAATGCATGTTTGTCGTGACTATACAATGAGATTTCTATGCCTAAAAATATACGTCATCGGTAGTTTGTGTATGTACTTTGTCGTAGGGTTTGGTTCAAGTGGCATATTATTTATGAATTCATAAGCTGTAAAATATCGTTTGGTTGCGCAGTTTGTACTCAATACAATAATTAGAATGGGCATTGCAACAACAATAAATTCTGAAGAACTAATTCACAGGAACTAAAATGTTTGCGATAAAATTTTTACAAGACCAAAACCGTTCGACCAAGCATCAATAGATATGCTTTTTAATGAATGACACGAAATTTTCAACCAGCATTAAATCACTCCCGTGTGTTTATTTGAAATACCTTTCTATCATTCAATGCTGTATATATTTTTATCGCAATGAAAAAATAATGAGATGTATATCTTCCCTAAAACCATTTTCTCAACATATATCATTTATTATATGGAGCACTCTCCTGTAAACCTCAAAAATACCAACTCATTCATTGCATTAATGCAATAAACCTGACATAGAACATCAGCCCTGGTACATGATCCTCCTTTGAAATTAGATTGCTATAAACTGTAATTAGTTAAACCATAAACGCTAGAGTGGCACACAGCTGAAACACAACATATGAGACAAAGAATAACGTATGTTTAATGATATTGATTCCAATTAAATGGAATTCCAAAATCCATGAATGAATGGAAATTCAATTCAATATATTCTTTGACTTGCTTTCACGTGAATTTTGACTGATTTACAAATTACGTCTGTTAAATTCAACGTAGATATCAAATGATAATCAGAGTGCTCCACGTAAATTTAAATAACAATACACAAAGTACTCCTGATCAGGAGTCCTGATGAAGATGACATATGATAGGAAATGCAAAAGCTAAAGTATTGATTGTGAAGATGAATGCAAACGCACGCACAGAATGCACAAGTAAGCTGGAGGAAAGTAAAGTCATGTTTCGTGATATTATGTTTTGTTATGAGGGGTAACGTGATGATTCATGCCATGTAGTTTTACTATAGCTTGAAGCCTAATATTTAACGTTAAGATTTGACCTTTAGGTCAAACTCTCATTGCTCATTTTCGAACCACCTCAAGACCTTGACCTTAAGCATACATTACAGAAGGTAGAATTGAAAAATTCGAAGTGGTTCGAACGGTATCGTCTCCACAAGACACAACAGATTTAGCATACACTGCTTATGATAGGCATATACAATGTATATTATACATAGGGCATAGTGTAGCATTGTGCGTACGCCATGAGCATTGCCAATACATAATCTCGTCTTCGACGGATCATGTAATAATTCGAAATAGTATTTATTACGACGGGTTCGATAGGTCAAGTTCATCATAAAACGAATGAAAAGTATTCAACTGAAATAACTTAACAAGTCAAAGTGGAAGTACTAAATGAGTAAAATATAACAGCATTGTATTGTTTGATAAAGGAAGCTTTCAAACATCAAAAAAGCTGAGGTAACCCCTTCGTTGCTAATTTTTTGAAACAACGAAGAGAGTTGAATTTTATGACGTAAAAGCAGCTAACTGTTAAATACCATGTTATGAAAACTTTCTTCTACGGCTTTCACTAGTCTATGTGTATTTATAACAAGAGCTGAAATCCCTAAATATTATTCATCTTAGAATTCAGCTTTTTGAAGTGATTTCCAATAAAACAATGTAATCGCATGAACGATAATGGTTTTTGAAACCGATGTGAGCACTCATGCTGACTAAAATCTTTCTTGTTACATTTTCATGTTGAACTAAGGTATGTTGTAGACGTTTTTATTATGAGTGTAGTATTATTACTGAACTCGCTCATTTTACAAAGCCAACTTTCACCACATCTACCTAAGTAGAAGTGCTGTAGAATTCAGAAAATATGGCGAGAAGTTCCCAAATCAGCACTCTTCCGGGATGCCTAACAAAGCTTACGATTAGTCGCTTCACTCGAGGTGCGACCTGTCCTACTCGAACACACAGTTCCAGAAATCGGTCTAGGTTCTCTTGGAGAAAAACTAAAATCTCACCACGTCCCACTGACATCTTTACCATTTCTATCAGAAGGAATTGGCCATCGTCCAATATGTGAAATTCAATTCAATTTACGTGTTTTGAATTGAATTGAAAATTTTTCAATTCAATCTGAATTGAACAGAGCCTTAGTTATAAATTATCATGTAAGCCTTTTCAATTGTAGAGATACAATTGCACAGCTAATTTTAAATTATTTACAGGGAGCCCAGCTGTCGTTCCGATCTCATCTGCTGCTTTCGAAAGAAACCCATCCTGACTGGTATGTTAATTTCGACGAATCTCTCAAGGGTTTTGCTGATGAAAACTTATTTAATTCCAAGATGCTCATCGTTGTACAAATGAATTTGATGAGTTTTCAGGGATTGCTAAGGTTTTCTATAGTTTTGCCTGTCGTGTCTATTTTTTTAATATTTAGCGCACCATAAAAGAGATTATGGACTGTTGTATTTTAATGTATAATGAATTATTATATTAAAGTTCTAATGACCCAAGATTACGTAGATTTGTTTGCAGATTCAGTGTGTGAAGTCATTACTACTTAATTAGTTCTTTAGAGTGTATAGCTACGGTGGAGTAGTGTGTCAAAATTCTGTAAAGATACAAATAAACTTTTTGGGCCCAAAATCGTTGGTACGGGGAAAAAACGACCCCCAACTCTCTGGGATGCATTTTAGAAACTTTAGGCGGTGGTATAGCCTTGCTTACAAGTTTTTATTCTAGAAAACTGCTTTTTGTATACAAAATGATGACAAATGGCATGTGACGACTGGATCGGGTCTAATAAGCTAAACCGTATCAACATGTATCAGTATTGCAAATGACCAAATGCTCCGTATGTAATCTCGTTCGCATCTTTCATTTCAGGATAGAACTACTACTTAAAAAACAACTTTATTGGGTTTTAAGATTTTTGACTTAAGTGTAGCATAAGTAGGTTGCATTCGCAGTTTATTTTGGTATAAATGATAAACGCAAGTTGGTGCCGTCAAATAAAAGTTGTTGATGCATTTGATGACGGATAAATAGAGTGTTGAAAACATCGTTTGCGTAAAATATCATTTAAAAGCAAATATTTGGGAAAAATAACATTTAGCTTGTGGCTCTTTGCGGTAAGAGTTATAAAAGCCATATGCATGAATGGAAATTATAAATATGCACCTTTGCGTCAATACGTTCTTTTAAACATTACCCACATGTCAAAGGTTGTTATTGAAGCGAAAATAACGCATTATCTTCCAAGTAACAAATATTTTTACAGTCAACTAACTGTTGTTTTTACATCATTTGTTTAGGTTAAGGTCATATCAATGTGTAAATAATTGCTTGATGACACTGCACATTCTCCTGCGTACAATTTGCGATTCAGTCTGACTTTTGAAAAGATCTCCATTGCGGACAAGGGATCATCAGCATATAATAAACGGAACAGAAATGGTTACAATATGAAAGAGTAATATAATGGGTTACTGGAAGCACGGTGGAATTGATTACTTTTTGAAAACGAAATGGAATAATCGGGTAGAAAATACTTCCGTGATGTGTCTTTCAGAAGAGATGACAGATAGACTATTGTCACTCCACCATAATTCAATCATCATCGTCGGATGACTCTATGGGGTTGTTACCACGATCAAATTTAGTCATAGTGGTTCTTGGAGCGTTGGACTCTTTTTTAATGTCTTCTGGTTTGGGTTCACAAGGCTAAATTATAGTTTAAAAATTATAAAATGTTTATTAAAGCTGCAAAAACAATTTTAAAACAGATCAAAGTTTAACTTTTTGTGTTACCAATTGGTTTTGTAAGCACAGCCATAGCTCCGATTGATTGGATTTGTTGTTCCCATTAGCTTCGCAGTTTTGATATTGATGTAACAAAATGTTTGAGTCTGTTACCAATTGCAAAATCATACAGAGATAATATAATTAAACGTAAATGCTATACAGCTCGTGCAAAAACATGGGATGAAGGTGAAATAATTATTCGTACGTCTTTCCACGCAATTTCCAAAACGGTCCGCAATAATATTGACAATCCAGGGGCCGTCCCCTCCTCCAAACCATTCATTTAGGGCTAATTTCAAGTTGAGCTTGTTGAACGCTAGCCAGTTTTGTCATTGTCAACATTTTGATTTCTTTTGCAATGCAAAAGTTTACACAATCCTAAAAAGTTACCAATAATGTTTAATAATATTTGCTTTTAAAATTTGAAAAAAGTTATGACTAAATATATAATTTCGGTTTCACCCTATATGTGGACACAGACTTTGGATTTGGATATCTAGAAATGCAGTTCACCACAGCATCCTCAAGCCTAGTCAACACAAATGGGTTTGCCAGCTTGAACCCCCGATGGCAAGTTAGCCGATGAAATATTGTATCTGCGGTAAGTGATGATACCCGTGGGCTGTACATTGAGAACCCAAGTATCAGTAGGAAAAACGCCGGTTTGATTATCAACATTCTAAAACTTTATCACTTTTTAATATTCGAGAGTTTTTAAGCCTTTTGATAGATAAGTTAAATCTGTAGTGCATGAAAGCTAATATAATACTTTTTAAGTTATTGTGACTTCAATCTTTCCTTTGAGCTTTGAAGGAATACTCAAAGTTGTAAAAATATATCGTGAACATTTGCGTCATATAAGTAAGTTGAGGAAATTGTCAATTGTCTAAATTCTAAGAAATAAATTTGGAGTCAAGCCAAGCATTAGAGATAAGTATTCCGCAGGCTTGGTAAATATTGCAGCTGACTGAAAATAACAAACCAGTATTCAATAATATTATGAAATAATTTTAAGTGTAGTGTAGTATGCATGAGATTTTAAGGCAGTCATGTTTTATTATATTTTCGCCACCAAACCAGACATAATTTTACAGATGAACTGAATTATAACTTCCTATTTGAAATATAAGCGAATGGAAGATTGTGTACAGACCATTTTTTAACAATAGAAAACCCATAGTTTTGAATATTGTTATATAGGAGGTGTTTTACCGTCCCAGTTTTATATTGTTAAAGCCATATTTAAACCTAAGCACTTAAAAAACTTCTTAAATAGCATTAAAAGCAAACAAAGCACGAGTTCTAACACACGTTCAATAAATATTATAAGGACATTGGTAACAATTTTAGTAGACAGTTACGTAGATAGCTACGTAAATAACCTATTCACAAGAAATAATACAGTGCAACTATCCTAATAAATTATTAAATATCGACGCTGCTCCTGATGTACGCCAAGTGTGCAGGTTTTGAATAATTGTTGAAATGGAGTCTTAAATGATTAAATCAACACCACAATTCGACCACTTTTGTTTAACTTGCAAACAAAGAGGGAATGTATGACATTTAGATTAATGTGAATGGCAAAACAAAATGCTAAATACTAGAAAGGTTTTGAATAAATACAACGTTAAGGTAAAAGCGTTTTCCATTTAATTTTATAAGGCACAACATGTCAGTTCTGGCTTTTTGTTTAAACTGACATCACTGCGAAGCTTCATGATGTCAGGACAAGTTGAAAGATTTCTTGGCAAATTATTTATCATCATTTTTGTTCCAACTACGTGCACATCTGTAAATAAAATTGAAATCACGTTGCCCCACACAAACTGGTTAAATGACTTTGAAAACTGTTTCAATATATTGTACACCTGGGAAGGTATTCCATACTACCCTTCTAATTTCACCCAAGAACTCGTTCCATTTGCCTACTTCAGAGATTTAAAGTTAACCTTTTTATATTCTACCATCCCTGTACTTTTTCACCGTTGGACTACATGTCATACTCTTTCGTTCGCTATCAACTTTGAGTATATTAATTCGGATGAAAGTCAAGAAACGCTGAACATAACTTCCAGATTCTTCTGGTTTCACATTGCTTCTGTGTCACACAACTGGACACTTCTGTACGGTATCGGCTTTGGAAAGACGTGCACGGAATGCTGATTTGATTGCAAAGAATCAAAAGCCCTTCGCAATGTACCCCTTGTTTCTTTTTTACGTAGTTCCAAACTCCATCACTAATATACAATATGACTTAATGGAATACGCAATGTTTTATCAAACTCCCTTCTTTAAATTGTCATATTTAATTACATATCCAGTTCAAGCTATATTAGACTTTCAAACTCAAAACGTTACTTATAATGTCAATTCCTCGTGGTCTGTTGTTTACTTTATATGTCAATTTTGTGAGACTTCCAGTTCCTTTAGTTATACCTCATTTCCATGCCACTTGGCTAACTCTCGTAGTTCAATGGTCGCATATTTTAACACGGTGACTAGCAATGGAAAAAATTTAACGTATTTCAAGCTACAATCCTTTGAATTAACCAAAATTGGTAGAAACATGGAAAGCACTGATATCAGGCTTCTACAACAAATCCAGAACGCCAAATCTACTCTAGAAATTTGTGGTTAAATCCTCAGTTGAATAACATAATAATGTCAATTTTATTAGAAGAAACGAAGATCCCACCGCATACTGGAGTAGATTGGTCATCATCCGAAAATAATCCAAATCCAGCTGTTGGCGCATCTCCAGCATTGAACATAAATTTTGGGATTCTGCAACGTCAGTCTATCGGATATAATTTTCTAACATGCTTTGCGACCTCTTCTTTTAATTCACTTGCATATTTGCAACCCTTTTTGCTACAAGTTTGGTTATTACTAATCTTTACAATTCCAGCAACGGTAATTATGATAAAAATGATTTTACACAGGGTAGTTAATTCTTCTTCGATTACATTAACAATTGTCGCGTTACTATTGGGCACAATTTTTTACACCAATGAATTATATAAAAATTCTAAACTACGTGGATTTTTTTCAGTGTGGCTCCTTGCATCGATCATTCTAAGCAACGCTTACAAAAGCGACACATTCTCAAAAACCACCGTTCCAATTGAGCCATTCAAGGTAACAAGGTTTCAGGAAATTGTAAAATTTCATTTGTTCTCTAAAGTGAATAAGGATATGTGTCACCACGGAACCTCAATTGGTTTATATTATTTCTGCACTGATTTTGGGTATAAGCTGTACACATTTTTGCTGGAAAGCATGGGAATATTTCCTTTGGTTGAAAAGCTAGAAGCAGCCCGAAGTCGAAGCAGCTGGAATGACTTAAGTTTTATGCACCCCATTCATTTCAAAACGAAACAGGAAGAGCAAATCATGCAGCTACTCATTCATACCGAGCCAGCTCCAAGTCAAGTAAATGTTAAAGTTGTTGAAAAAATACTGGACGGATGTAATGAAACTGCTTATGTAGGGACTGTAAGCGAGATCAAATATTTGCTTGGAGGATTTCGTACAAATTGCAATTCGACGGTATATTCCGGGAAGAACTACTTTGTGGAAAAATCGTCAGTGTGGTACGCACAGGAGAAAGCTGGTTTCTATATGAAAAACCGATTGAGATATTTAGAGCTATCAGGAATTTACTACTTTTGGAAAAGGATGACAGAAATACAAACAGAAAATGTAGGTACATCGTGCTATTCAAATGAACAGGTGCAGAGTGTTCCTCTTAGATCCAATTTGGTTATAATATTCTTTGTTATACTTGCGGGGGATGGCCTTGTGAGTATTGTGTTTGTCTATGAGTATCTTCTTACACAATAGAAACGGGTGTAAAGGAATATAAAGCTACAGACAAGTATAATTTATCTCCACTTTTATCACAGTTATGCTGGACTTGCAACTAAAGCGTAGTTAAATTAACACTCAATCCTGTTTTTATCGAGTACGATATGGGAATACATATATTGAAATGATTGGCCAAATTTGGAAAAATTTAAAGTTAGATATAAAATAATAAATGATCAGTTTCAAGAGTGAATTAAAACAATTATAACTTGTCTTGGATATGCATACGGAAATGTGGAAAGGTTAACGTAATAAAAATAATAAACATACAAAATTAAAGTAAATTTGAGAGCTGGGTAAGTAAATAATATATCAACGAAGTAATAAAACATTGAACGTTTACGAGTAGTTAAACCAAACTTAATACATATTGTAACAACATACTTGGATGACTAAATAAATATTAGAAACTTAACATTTACTTTGCATGCTATAAAAAATACTAATAATGCAATCTATGGCCATCCATACCGTATGCAAATAATATAGCAGTAGTTCAAAGAAGTGCGGATTTGGTTTAGTCGTAATTCAGTCTTCAGTTCCTTCTTTTGGCTATTACTCATATAACTAAAATGACAATTAAGGGCACAATCCGCTAAACATAGATTATTCATAACATGTCAGGGAATTCCGTAAAGATTGCAACTTTGCTGTGTATTCTGGCAAGCATGAGTTTGTGCAGAAGTCTTCGGTGTGGTATGCGTATGAAAGTATGGGGTACTACATGAAAAACAGAATACAATACTATAACAATCGGAATTTACAACTTTTAGAAAAGTATGACAGAAATACAAACAGAAAATGTGGGTACGTCGTGCTATGCAAATGAGAAGGCGCAAAGGATTCCCCTCAGGTCCAACATGTTGATTATATTCTTTGTAATACTTGCGGGACATGGAGTCACGAATGTTCTGTTTCTATTTGAGAATTTGCTTTCTTTACATCAATGTTGAATGTGTATAGGGCAAAGAGACAACAGCTCGTTTCAAACAATGTTTCACGTTTTATTTATTATTATCTAAAATATCCTATATTTTATTCATATTTATATATTTAAGAATGTATGCCATCCTGCTACCCTGTTTGGTAGCAAAATTCGCCTAGCTGCAATAGCTGTTGGGAAATAAAGTATCAAACGATTCAATAAGCCCTATAAATCGGAACGTAGATATGCATTTACTGTTGGAAAGCAAAATAATTTGTGACTTGGGTGAAATAAATGAAATTCACATTTTAGTAGCATTTGATTCATATATCACAAGCCACGTTAATTCCAAACCTGTTTTTAATTACTTAATTGTGACCTTTGACCCATTCATGTTCAAACGTTTTGATTGGAGTTTGCAATGCATACTAATAATCAGCACTGCAGTAGCTTTTGATTGATATATCAAAACATATGTCGCGCATTCGGCATTGTTCCCGTCAATTCCCGTGACCCCACATGACGTATCTACAAACCTCATCCACATACTAGACCTGGCCTATTGATTAGTGAAATCGGAAGTTCAAAAACTCGAACGGCTCGAAATAGTCGAAATTGATCGTGTTCACAGACATGGCATGGCGTCAAACAAATAACATCGGATTATAATCATATCATACATGAGTCTACCAAACATTACAGGGAAAACTTATTTGCGCATGTAAACTTTTAATTATCAAATACATAGTTTAGTAAGAATCTTTTAGTCAAGTTAATTCTGGGAAGAACAACTTTGAAGGTAGAGATGGTGATCCGTATGTAAATAAAAGCCTATGTACAAGAAACATAATTTAATATTTTGAGCAATCTGTGATGTACTACTTTTTAAAAGCAATAATAGCTCGTGATCTTCATATAAGAATACGCACAGCGTACCACAGAAACCAAATATATTGATTATATTCGTTGTGATTCCATTCTTGTGGGAAATGTGGGACGTGGACTCACAAAGTTGTGCAGTTCTGCTTTTTGTGTGTACGTTTGCCTTGTTTGTTTTACGTAGAAATATGTAATGCAAAAAAAAGCGTGTGACATATATAGTTTAATACCGAAAAAATTGTAAAAGATTTCAACACATTTTACTTTATTGATAAATTATATAAATTTAATATGTATTAAACTAGATAACAAATAACAGCCTTTTCTTATAACTAGTTGAATCTATCAGACTTAAGAAATATAATGTTTTTTGAATAATAAATAAATACGAGAGAAGGTTGAAGGTAAAAAATACATTTTAACACGACATTCTTTACTTATTAATAATTTTCCATTTGCTGCAGATTCATTTCGCGAGTAATAATCCTAGATTTTTGCTTCCTATGATTCCTTCCTACTCACGCGAAAACACAATCCGCTCAAGCTTTGGCATCATCTCAAATCCTTGCTTCGCCACATCAACTTGAGTCTGAAGGATAGCATCATCCGTACACAATGCAACTCTCTCAACTCTCCACATCTAAACTTCAACAATCTCCTACGTTGTTGATCAAACACCTCAAAATTCTTAGCTTCGGCATCATCTGCAACTCACTGGAAGGCAGCTCCTCAATATTTGGCACATCAAAGTTCCTTCTCAACTTCACAAAGAGGTCTGCCTCCACCAAACTATTTGAGAACTGGGACATTACATCATTCACAGATTGAATGAATGCATAGCCGCCATCCACAATTGAGCATTCAAACAACTGCAAATGTTCCACTGGCCAGGTTAGTTGACACAATTTTTGAAGAGAACCGGACGTAACTTGACTTACACAAACTTGCTTCACATTTTGCAGCCTTTCATTCAAAAATTCAGCACCCAATCCCGGCCTCCCAAGCAGTTCTCCACGACACCGAAATATCTTCAGTTGTTCCCCATAATTCTGCAAAAATGGCATAACTATGGGTTCCTCACTGTCCAAATCTCTACTCATGAAATCCTCCAGGTCCAAACTTTCAAGGGAGTTCAGCGTTGGAAAAGTGATTGAGCGAATTCTTTCCACTTCCTCTCTCATATAAATGCATCCAATCATCTTCATCACTTTTAAGTTCGGCATCTTGTGCAATAATTCAAGTAAAGTGCTCACAGTCTCTCCCAGCGTCCAGGTACACATGTAGCTTGTCAAACGCCAGAGATGGTGTCCATAGCGGGAGAGAAGGGTGTCAAAACTGAGTTTCCAATTTGCGACATCTTCCTCCAAAACGTAGCCAATGCCGATGGACACTTGGCGACTCAGAAATGGATTTGAGGATGGAATTGGCTTCGTTTCAACGTGTCTCATGAAACGCTCCACGTCTCCGTCGTCCTCAAAATCGTAGTGAACTCCGACTAGAGATTCTATCCCAGTGGTTCGGGACTCTTTCCAGCGACGTTTCATCTCCAGCTTGAAACTTGGAGTTGGTCCGGAAGTCTCTTGCTGAATGGTTTCATCAATGGCGACTTTGGCTTGTTTGTTTACTTGTCGACAGTTCAGTATGGAGTTTGCAGTAAGATAATCATTCTCCATCAGAATAGGAAGAATCTAGGAAAAATAATTATATTAAATTTTCAACTTAAAAATAAATATTATTGTTGTTAAAAAATTTGATCTTAATTAAATTTAAAATTGATTTTGATGTTAATTAACTAAATTCAAAATTGATTTTAATGCTAATTAACTAAATTAACTAACCATTGGGAACAAAGCAGTTGTTTTTCTTGACCCCAATAAGTGATTCCATTCGGGACAAGTGTTGATCACGGATTGGAAATCCTTCAGATGCATCCCACGAAAAACAAGCTCCCAATTCTGTAATCAACAAACAACGTTAAATATTAAAACTAAAATTCACAATTAAATCAAAACAATTGATAAATAAACAAACAGTTAATTTATTTACCTCCGGAAACAACATCGGAGTTGTGATCGGTGACTGAAAAACTTCATTTGAACTGATGAAAGTTGAATTTGAACATCCAGCTAAATTCAGTTTTCACGCAGAATTCCCAATGTAACAATCCATCATTGAAATTGCGTTGAAACAACGCAAGCAGTACACTGTGGAAACAATGCTGAATTCTGTCCGCCTATTCGCGGTGTATTCCACATGTGGGATTTACATGGAATCCACTGTGGAATCAGTGTGTTACAATTTTGTGGTATCAATGTTGTTTTCTTCATAAGGGTGTAGTTTTTGTATTGATGTTTACGATGCAATATGATTGTATTTCTATGCAAAATCAACGATAGAATACATCATGCTACAATAAGTTATAACAATTATTATTTACAAAATAATCATATTAATACACGAATGCGAATACATGAATATCTCTAGAATCATCTACAACACAGCGCGCTGTGACATGCATCCACGTCAGGGACAAGATGAATGCATCGATCAGGGATTCTAAAATTATAACAAAATGAGCATAATATGTTAATCAGATGATAAAACCGAAATATCAGTAAAACGTAGACATAATTAACTTACCAAGATGGTCGATACTGTGCTTCATCTTCAGTCTGCAGTACCTCCTCATACGTTTCTACATTTAATAATTAAAGATTTTATACTTCATGGTTAACAACAATTGCTATTTGAATTGATTAGTAAAGATAAAAGATAAAAACTTACCACAAAATTGAAAATCACAACACGGGAAGACTTTCCAGGATTTTTTGGAGACAGCTATACTGGGTAGTAATGTAGTAAGTAGTAACACTTTTCAGTGTAAACTAACTAACCCATAAGTACAACAGAAACTGTCAACTCTTCTCTCTATTTGAGAAATGTGTATACGTGTAATGAAATGTAATGTCAGATCAAATGCAAAAATGACTTGTTTACATTTCTCCGCAATGTGCTTATCACACTGAATAGTAAAGCTGGAATATATTGCATGGATCTATGTAGTTTCCACATGCAAGGTTTCCATGAAGTTTTTACGTTGAAATCAACGTTGCTGAGCCCACCCTTTCGCCGACCTTTTATATCACACGGGCATGATTGCGTTGATGTAGCGTTGTTTTAAGGTCACTCCAACATGTTGAAATATTGTTGCTTCAAAGGGTTGAAACTACAAATTTTCAACGGAGCTTGTCCACAGAATAAAAACTAACACGCAAATTCCACACTTGCTACATGGATATTGCGTAAATTCAATGATGGATTGTTACTTGGGTTATCCCATAATTTAAGTTTTTTAGGCGAAGGTTCGCCCATTGCTGAAATATTAATGTTAAAGTAATTAACAAAAAAATATTTGGTAACAATTTGAAAGTTTTTAAATTAATGGAAACTGCGTAGATAATTAAAAATAGTGCACAGATATGAAAAACTTTGTTTTGACGACAGCTGCTTATAGAAGAGAATGTATTGAACGGTACAACAAATATAGTGAGTAAATATTTCTCAACAAAATGTGTAAAGGTTTCAATGCTCTGCATTGCAGGATGTGGGTTGCGGCTGCTTTGCTCGTTGCTCTACTCTTGCATTCTATACAAAATTTTATCACAAAACATTTCACAAGAGAGTGTAGATATATCGTGCAACTGCAAGGTATATATGTAATGATATCTGCTTTTTTGTGTCTGTCCGTCTGATTACATGTAGCTCCTAAACGGGTTGAGATTTTTTGAAATTTTTTTCACTGAAGGATAGCTTGAATCAGTGGTTTGGTTGTGTCTGAAGATGAGCATTGTGCCGTAAAAGGTCAAATGATTTTACTTCTATGATGATTCCAAAGTGACCTTTGACCTTGTATGGCTTATATGATAGACATCATGGTAATAACAAACTTGAGTTAAAAGGTGTAGCTCTACAGTAGTAGGACCATCGGGATGAAGGCAGCATCTCCAACATCTTGAACTTCCGGTTTTCATTAAAATACCCGTTTTTCAATGTCGCTTAGAGAGTTGCTGACCTTTTCCCAACACCCGGTTTTTCATTCATAAAACGTCAAATCGTAGTAGTATAGTAAGAAGTGGTGCCTTTTTTCATTCATAAAACATCATTCAAGGAATGTAGCGTAAAATTATTCATTCATAAAACCTCATTCATTGTACTTGTATGTATTGCGATGCATTATTCATTCATGAAACTAAGATTGTTAAAAGACATACAAAAGATATTTATTAAAAACACAAGAAATACCATGAATAAAAGATTGAGTACAAATGAGATTAAAATTGGTGTGTACGCCGTCTGAAAGGAAACAATACAAGTTTTGTGAAACGCTATAAACACTCATATTTATGCTAAAATTGAAACCTTTGCTCACTTACGGGAATCGGTGCATGATATCTCGGCGTTTTTCAAGCTCCTCCTTTGCCTTTTTGTACCGCTCATCATAAGTGGAACCACTCCTCGTCCTAATCCAAACGGCCCTATTTCTCCGAATTTGATTACGGTATTTAAACCGCATGAATCGCAACACGTCATCCTTCTCTGCTGATCTCTCCTTCTTGGGGATCCTGAACTATAAAGTATAGAAAATAATAACAATTTTTCAAATGATTACCACAAATTTGAGAATGAAATTTAAAAATCTTAAAGAGAAAACTATTAATACAGAAATCAAGAGCAGTTTACAAATTATTCATCATTATCGCAAGTTAGAGAATGCAAGTCTAAAGGTATGAAAAAGCAAATCCTTACATTCATGGATTCGATCAGGTTATTCTGGGCCATTTCATACAGTCCTTCCTGTCCTTCAGTCACATCCTCTATGAAGTAGATCAGCTCGTCCATCCGGTAGCGAATTTCTCGGTCAGTTGGTTCGATATTTGCTTCATAGGGTGGTTCCATGAGATCCATCTAAAGGTTAAGTGCATGTAGGATAATTGGTTAAAAGGATATTTACAAACAATGAGAAAGGAAATATGAATAAAGAAGGAAATTATGGAAAATGGAAAAATGAAATGTAATATTTGACATGAGAATGGAAATATGTACAATGTAAACTGAGAATTGGAATGTGATATTGGATGAATGAAGAAGGAAATTATGTACAATGGAAAAATGAGAAGGGAATTATTGGCGATTTATGAGGGCTTTTAGTTCTTCAATGGCTTGTCGTAATAGAAATGGGCGACAAGCATGTAACGTCCCGGCTCAGGTCTGGTTCCTTCTACAAAAAATGGAAGAGAACAGTGACGACAAATTGGACAAATTATTCGGCAAGTGTCCTCCATCCGCGTGACCCAACCAAGCCAGCAAGTGTTGCAAACAATGCTGACATACAACGTGATGGACTACAAATAAAAACAATAAATTTCGAGCAAATTTTCAAGTAAATTACAAGAAGGTTTACATTTTCAAAAGGGCCAAGCAAATGACACAACTAAACTCTGTGTCACAATCCGAGAAACTTGTGCTCTAAAATTTTCCAACCTGTTGATAATTTGTGGTTGAGCATCTTCAACATCATCACTTCAACCAATGGTGGTTCATGCTTCATTACAGGAAGAACTATCCAAAATCTTCTTCATTGACAACTTCAGCTTGGCGAGGGCGAGCAGCCTGAATCAACCTCCGCCGTAGGTAGACGCTTGTCAGTGTTTCAAAGTTGTGAAACCCTTGTACGTCAACAACCAAATAGTTTTCAATGCACTTGTACATTGAATTGTGTGGAGAACGAAATATGTAATGCTGGTTGCCGGCCATTGTTGGAATATAAGGAAGTGTAAAGATTAACGCCCGAGGTAGAGCAAACTCGACAACAGCAAAGATAGCATCCTGTCGAGGAGCGATGACTTCTTGAATAGTCTCACGAACGTTTAAAAAAATTTCTCCCTCGAAATGGTCTTATAAGTGGAATGATGGCCTCCATATTCCACAATTCTTCCGGAGATGCAGACTCTTCCTGACGAAACAATTGGGGCGCATTTAATAAAATTTCAAACACTGCCAATAGTACAGTGGGTGTTGTACTGCATTCGTGAAGTAACACTTCAATCTTCATCCTCCCACATCTCAAAACTCCTCGAAGTCTTTCCGCATGCAATGCCACAAGACTTTGCTCCATCTGAAATGGCAAGTGTAAAGAAAACTTACTTAAACCCAAGGTTAAAAGGATCGTATAGTGGTGCAGCGTCATTTTACAGAAATAGAAAACCAAAACTATCATTCAAACAAGTTCAGCAAGAACTACAAAAACTTTCCGAATACTACCTCTTTGTCCAAGCAAAGAAAAGTTTCCAAGAAGGCAGTAGTCGCACTTTGCCAATTACATGTACTGTTCTGATTGATTGTGCTATCCAGGAAATACGACAAGGACAACAAACCCTTCAAAGAATATTATAATTTTTGTGGACTTGTTCAGTCGCCAGCTATTTGCTTATCCCTCTATCCTCAAAAAAGCCACAAGCTATAATTACAGCTTTAAAAAAGTGGTTGAAACAGCTAAAAAAGAAACCATCATATCTTCAAACGGACAGGGGAACTGAATACACTGCAGCTGAGACTCGCCAATTTTTGGAGAAAATGATATTATCTTATATCATACAAACTCGGAAATAAAAGGTAACTCCTCATCATCAAGCTTAAAGTCATTCATGTAATCAAGTCTTTCATTATTACAGCATCTATTTGCGAAAGATGTATAAGAACAATCATGGAAAAACTAGCACGACGATTTAAACACAAAAACTCGTTAAAGTGGAAAGACGTGCTAAAAAATATTGTAAGTAATTACAACAATGAGATACACTCGAGTTTAAAAATGAGCCCTAATGAAGCAACAAAGCCGGAAAATAGTCAGTTGGTGTGGGAACGCTTGTACCTAAAGAGGGCAAGCGAAAGGCCACGGAAAACAAAGTTTAATGCAGGACAGCGCGTGAGAATTTCAATAATGAAGGGAAGCTTTGAAAAGGGTAAGTTTTTTCCTTTATATTGATGCAGTATAATTTGGAAAGAATTTAACAGGATACACTCGAAAATTCTCGGATGAAACCTTTTGGATTGAAAAAGTTTTGAAAACTAATCCACCTACCTACGTTTTAAAGGATGGTTCAAATGAGACAATAACTGGGGCGTTTTACGAGCAAGAAATGCTTCCCGCACCATAATAGTTTGATGTTCCTATTTACGTAACAATGGATCTAATGAGAAGCTTCTATCTAGTTCTATCAAGTGAACAAGTGAAAAAACAGTCTTCTACAAACATACCTTCCAACTTTGTGACCATTTTAAAAACTCCACTTCAACTCAAGGAAAATATTTATGAAGTTGGTTTGGTCGAGGTAATATTTAAACCATGTAACAAAATTTTTGGCTACGAGAACAATGATAATCAAATTGTTGCTCGACTACATCCAAAATCCTATTTTAAGCTGGTTGTTTTCAAGACACATTCTGTTCTCGCACTCGACATTACCGCATTTAATCAAATTGCGAAAAGGGAAGGTGTAAACGTATCAATTCTTCAATACAGCGCTGATCGCAAAATATATTACGGAATTGAGCAGAAACGTGGTCCGACGTATGGCGTCAGACTTTCGCAAGTTTTTGCTAAAGTGTTTGGATTTCAAAAGACCTTTTACACAGGAGAGCACATTTTAGCAGAGAATCCCTACAATGGAGTTGAATATGCTAACCTTCCAAAGGGAGCTGGAATGGAATTTGAATTAGAAACATTGCCAGATGTTAAATATGTACAAGTTCCAGAACCTGATGAATACTCGTTAGAGGGCCTTGTGACAAGTTTGAATACCGGTTTAGTTGAACAGAAAATTAAGATATCAACTTCGTTCACGAGAGTAAAGAAAACGGGGAATGCGTTTGTCTTGAAGGAGCAAACAAGGATATAACATTATTTCCTAGTGATGAAAAATTAACAAAA
>LJIJ01002876.1:0-22952 GCA_001718145.1 Orchesella cincta
AGGAGAGAGAGTAGCACGATTTAGTGGGAGGATTACTGTTTGAATTCGTGATGTATGGGGTTCGGTTCGTGTCATTCTGATTCGAGATTTTAGGAACTCAGCCATAAGATGCTAAAATCCATTTTCGTACGTTATGTGGGTCGGAGATTAGAAGACTATCCGCGGGTATTGTTGACGTAAACTCAATTTAGGTTAGTCTAGTCGACCTGACTGATCAGCGTAATATAGATTTAGCACTTTTTAGGAACCTATCATGTTCAATAATATGTCTATAATAAGAAACGATGAAAGATTTACCCTGCATATACTAACTGAACAAATAAGATTCAGTTGACAGTGGACCTTAGACTGGTTGACCCTTAACTAACTCTTCTGTCACCGATAATCTGCACATGTGCCACGCAGTAGTGGAATGCATTCTTGTTCGACAAAATATATAGCAGGGCGACAGACGGCTACCATAGTCCAAATTTTCGCGTTGGCTCTTGACTACTCGATATTCCCATGAGAAGGATAAAATGGTGGAGATTCTTGGTCATCGAAGATGTTCACATCTGGTTTTTAGACGTCAAGGGATGGTGATCGCTACCATTGATGTTGTTTTGGGTGGTTTCAACCTTCTGTCATGTTTTGTGAAGGTGAATGAGCTACAGTAAATACAAGAAAATGATTAGTCCTAGTCGGAAGAAAAACAAGGCAACCTGTAAAAATGTCCTTCCGGTGGTGAACTTTTCTTACGTATGTTGGTAATGGTGGGTCCCATAATATGCTGTGATTTGGGTGGAGCATATTAGTGGGGTTTATTTACTAGGGAAGCTGGTTAGTCAAGCTTTGTCTCATGTGTGCTTCTAAAATCGTTCTTTCAATGTCTTTGTAATATGATTTTTTTGGATTTTGTATTGGGGGAAATAGTTCAGTGGGGTGAAAAGATATCCGAACTAGGAAGGTGTTGTTTTTTAGATTAATTGGTGAATGAAAGGTCCTGAGACAGTTGAGAGCAGTGAAAATGAGTGGAATAAGGCAAATAATCAAACGATGAGCTAGTGTGCTTATGCTTTCGTGTTTACCGCTATGATGTGAAGACATTTTAAGTTCTTTCTTTTGCTTATTACTTATATTTGGTAAACCTCGATGTTTATCAGAGCGTTTTACGATCTAATGTTGAATCATCAAGCAAACTTGTAGATCAGTAATTTAGGACAAACAGCAGTTTTTAGAACAAAACTTAAAGTTTCATAAGTAAATGTGTTGCTAATCTATATTGTGACTTTTTAAAATCAAAACATTTAATACATTAGTTTAAAGTGGAAATATGTTTGGTTATAATCTATCTAACGTATGTTGTTTTGATGCAAAGTTCGAAAAATTCGTTAAGACGAATGCCATATTTTTAGGTTGAATTTAACTAATATTTTTCTCATTACACGATTATGTTGCTATGGTGCAAAATTTATGGATCTACGTCTGTAAACATGCTAAAACTTGTGAAATGTGAAACTCACGAATAAAACCTGTTTACTAAGAACAAGGACTTTTTATGATCCAGTTCACATTGTTAGAACACAAGAGAAGAGAACATTACTCCGCGTCCACGCACACGCAAGTGCGACAAACTCGTCAGAGCGGTTTCGCAGCTATATCCAGAAGAAAATTCGCGATTAACCCGTTGGCGTGGGTAAAAATCGTTGAGATATCGTATACCTTATAGTTGCAATATTCGAATGCACTCCTTCTACAATTTTAGTCTCGAAAAATAAACGGCATTGTACTGGTGTATTAAAACAAAAAAATCAAGCCTAAATTTCGTGAAAATTACGCTACGAATTCACTGGGCGATGTACTTCCCATAGAATGATTCTGTTTGCCAGTGGGCGGACAACGATACTTTTTCATTTAGCATTTATTACTTTATGAGTTTTGCTTCCATACGTTACAAATGCATAAAAGGTTGTACCAGTCAGTCAACTTTGATAAAGTTTATGCCGAAGTAAGCGTTCATTTCATATTATAATAAGATAGTGTTAAAAGAGGGTTAATTCCGACACTCCATTTTCGATACATAACTTAGATACAAAATTACTTAGGTATTGTTCTGGTGCCTATTATACCAGAACATTACATGAGCATAGAAACAAAGTAATTTCAATGCCATACTTCTGACACCTACATACTACACTACACTACCACTCTTTGTCGATTGGGTATGTATCTTTCCAAAAAATAGTTAGGTAGTTGCTGTGGATTTCAGTAGAAAAGAGCATATTGGCGACTTGTCTCCAAATGTTAACTCGTATTTCTTTTCTTCGTGTTGTTTTCGAGAAACTTCATGTTAACCAGAAAATTCGCTTGCGTTAAATATTAATAAACGTTTTTCAATGTTTATTAATATTTAACGCAATTGCTCAGGTAGAACCTTCGATTTTTTTTCATGTACTTTGGTACTACAATATCTCATTGGGGTTTTAATATTAAAAAAACAAGAAAATTACTGAAATTTTCTTGTTTTCTTAATATTAAAACAGAGGCATGCCTTAAAATCATTCTAAATATTAGGACCTAAAAATTTGAAGAAAATGTCCAAAACTACCTGTAATTGACTTTCTACACTGAAGTTTAAAAGTGAGTTATAAGCGATGATACTTCCTAAAAATCCGTTGTATAATTTTTTGTCAAATTTATTTATAAAAAGTATGTGGATTTAAACTTAAATTCTTGTCAGAACCAAATGAATAAATTATTTTTTCGTGTGTTTTTTATTTTATGGACCTATATTGAAAGCTAAAACAATTGTAAATTTGATTTGACAGGTTTATTTAAGGTAGACACTAAATATAACAAGAATTTCTTTTGGAGACTCAAATTCTGTGACTCTTCTGGTAGTCGCAAGACCGCCATAGGACACGGAGGCTTAAAAATTCAAATTTTTTTTAAAAAATTTGTACTAGCGAAGTGAGTGAATCGAAAATATTTTAAATGTGGACAGATTTGTTTCTGAGAATTCCAAGTTTAAACAAATTTAATGAAATTGGATGTGAATGAGTTAAAATTTAGAAAAGAAAACTTAAGGCCTTAAAGCCATATTTTAACAATTAGAATTCGAATTATTTTAGTTCAGCAGCTAGTAAAAGGTGTGACACTATATTTGAATTATTATAAATAATTATTTATTCTACTACTTCAACTACATCGTAAAATGGGGTTTGGCAATGCATACATCAACTGTCAACTGGTTTACCAACGAATGTTTGAAACTCCCTTTCGCTATGATATAGAAAAAGGAAAACTGGTTGCCAATCCCCTTTTGAAGACCCCCTGGAAAATGCCAATTTGGAATATAATTAAATTTGGTGCAATTTTCTTCCTTTTTGTATGCCTTCGATACATTCCCAGAATTAACAAAAGATTTAAAGCAAATGGTACCATAAATCCCGAGGAAGTTGGTATGTGCATCTTCTGCATAGCAATCATTACACAAGCACTGGTCACTTTCTACACAATGGAGCGAGATCCCGATGAATATGCTTTCAGTGAGTCTCAAATTTACAACATCGAGGGAGTTCGCTACCAAGGATGGCCTAGCTCAAAAAGGTTGCCTGATTTGCAAGAACTGATTGGCTATGGAATGGCTTTGGTTTTTTGTAACTTTACGGTCATCTGCATTGTCTATCCTCTTGTCCGCTCTTTGGATCCGATTAATGTGGAACTGCAAGGTGTGCTGCCGGAAATGCCTCGACGCCTGCTTGCAATGGCCGTATTCACATCCCTGACATTCTTCTCAGCAAATGCCTGCTGCGCTTTTCTCCTAATGGTGCTAACAGTCGTGACTATATTCGAGACGGAAACTGAAGATAATTACAGAAAAAGTATGGGACGAATCACCAGCAAACCAAAAAGCAGATTAGAACATTTCATTCAGAAAATCCTCTATGCTGTTTTTTCATTCGTAGAAAGAAGGAATCAAACTGTAGAATCAGATTGCAGCGAATTTCATCTTGATGAAGTTGTTGCAGGTCCGTCGACAGAATTTGGACAAAACATGTTCGAAATGTCTCTTAATGAAAAATTCAAGGTATGCCGTAAACGCCACATAAGAAACCGGTTGCTATTGGAGATGAGCAACAAACATATGGAGGTCTTTGTTCCAACGATGGCAGCTGTTGGGATGGTGTTTTGTGCGATAACCAACTATTGCCTGTTGACAATGTCTGATCAAGAGGAAATGCAAATGTTTGTTGCGCCATGTGTATTCCTGCTCGTTTGTATCAATCTTCTGATTCTCTTTCTTTGCAAACATGCCTCCTTACCACTGATGCGTACTTCTGACATGATCCAGTTCTGGAAGGGAATGTTGACGGGGAAGTTGGAAAGGAGAAATATAAGAGCCATGCGACCTATTGGATTTATGCTTGGAAAATTCTTCTATGCAAAGCAGGAAACCGCGTTGGAGATGAACGATATTATTCTGAATGCGACCATTACTCTTCTTCTGAGTTAAAAATGGCGTGTACTTGGTTATCTAGGAGAAAGTAGTTGTAACAGGAGAAAATCACAAAAATTCAAAATTTAGATGAAAAGCTTTGAATGATTCAAATAGTTATTAAGAATTCATGTTGTTAAAATTCCAATAGGTTACGAGTGCACAATTTGAATCTGAATTTAAATTTGAATTACTAATCTTTCAAACTATACATATATGAGTGCAAAGTCAAGATCCGGCTAGTATTTTAAATCTTCTTTAGGAAAATATGTATTATTTTTTAAATTTTTTATTGCAAGTAGGGTTTTTTAGAATATGTAATTTGGGGGTGTGCGACTTGTGGGATACTTCTACGTTACTTGCAAATAGGTATACTTTTATAAGTAAATAAGTACAATCATTTGACGGTATTATACAAAAAGATATTTGCCTAAAAATTAAAATTAATTTTATTGGCATATTTCCAACAATTTTTCTTAACAGGTGCCATAACAAAACATAACTTTAAAAAAGCTCATTGATCTGAGTACGTGGCACATGCAAATTATCCATACAAATAATACTAGTCTGAACCAAATATAACTTAAGCATTGATTCTGTAAAAATTTTTATTTAATAAAACAGATTAATGTATGATGTAATTCTGAATTCATTTGATGTTATAAAAAATGTGCTTATAATATGATCTTATCTGAACTAGCTACCTGGTAAAATTAATCTGCTTAATAGTTTTTGCTGCTACCATGTTATTCAGATTTAATAACTTTTACTTAATATTGCATACCCCAACTACGTTTCACAAAGTGTTCCAATTTCCAATGGCATCAGAATTAAGTGTACAATGTTCGGCGTGTATACATTGCGCACTTCTGAAATTATAGTATACTCCACAAATTTGGAACTCCAGTGCGTAGTATCTCCACTCGACGTTGGGAGGCAGAGGACCAACTTCCAAATCCGTGCTGTCCCATGACAAAGCCCTTGGTTGCTTTGGGTCTCTTGCTCCGGTCCCTGAAAAAAACATTCGGATTTTCAAATTATAAGAATTACAACTTTTGGCTTTCGGTTGGAAACGAATAGTAGGACAAATTCAGTAGGTATACATTTCTCAACCAACGTGCTGTTGTATTTTGACTTCAGAAGTATGAATTTTGCATCAGTAGTAATGGTTGCCAGCTCCATACCATACTGTCTGCATAAATCCCGACTTTCCGACCAATTCTAAAGAGAAATATCTTCAAGCTGAATTTCAGGAGCTGTGCTAAAATTTTGTTAATGCAGGAAACCCTTCGCGTTTCCATCCATGGCGAGGTATTTAGGTGACGACGCCCTAAGCATCACAGCACAAGCCAACAATTGTAAAACTTTCATGTTGTTATTTTTTACGCCTACAGTTCTGCTCAAGTTCCAACGCGGAAGCTTAAACTTCGATTGGTAATTGTTTATTAGGTATTTTTAACTGAATTGCTTCAATGACCAACCTTTTGCATTCATACTGTCTAAAAACCACGACTACATGCTTCAATGACGTAGCTTTAATGAGCTTGCAATTTCAAAGAATTATGATCCAACATTTTACAGCAAAAGATTTATGCATAATGTTCCTCACATTTTTAATCGAGTATATTTGCGAAACACGTAAGCACTTTGATAATGAAATTAAATCCAATTCTTGACACTGTTTAAATCTTTGTAAAACAGCAATAAAATATGGATAAGTTGCAGGAAAACATTATTAATCTGAATACCAAAAACCCAAATCGTTTCTACACGAGATCATATACAATTTGTGATTTGATTATCTGTGAAATGCGAACCTACCCATAATAAATGAATTAAATCGCTATAGTTTAGATTGCAGTTCAGTGAAATTCCATTTTGTAACCTAGGACCTGTGATAAACATTTACATAATGAGTTAATTTTAATTGATTTATCCAAAGCTTGTAAATTAGAATTTCACTCTTTTCGTGATTTAATCCTAAGTAAATTTAAAACGACTGTAAATTGCAAAAAACACTGGCTTCGCTGTGGTAATGTGGGTTTACAATGATATTTGACGTTTCAGTACCCGAGTATCGGTGAGAATTAGCTTGTTTAATATCAAAGTAAGTTGATTATTATCAGCTGCTTTAATGGTGCACATACATAAGTTGATTATCAAAAAATAAAATTTAGGAAATTTCAGTTAGTCTTAACTTGAATACACGTTGTAATATATTCCAAAATATATTATCTGTTGCAATGTCTCAAATGCAATTGGCAAGTCATTTTTGATCACGTGTACCTTCAGTTAGCGCTTTTTAAATAGTCAATCAATCTGCAAACATTGGAATTCTGTTCGTCCAAGTGTTTAAACAAAGCCTGCGCAGCAGTTGTTTGATTTTGAATTATAATTTTATTAGATTACAAGTGTCTTAAAAAACGGTATCTTTGAAAGTTGACAACATCACTGGAAGAAGAAGAAGTAAAAATATTTTGGTATCCTGTTGTTTTTAAATCATTTACACAGCACATTGGGAGACGCCGAAATCAGTCTCTCAAACATTAAAACGTTTTCAGTAATTAATTTGTTAAACATTGTCGAGTCCCAGCCACAACACAATATATTGCTAATAAGTAAAGCAATTATTAGTGTAAAAGCTAACTGTTATAGAATAATATTGGTGAAACTTACAATGCCATATCAATGTTACGTATTACTCGATGGCTTTAAAGTATAATTAGATAACTGCTTTTACTAAAATGAGCTACCTATAGAAAGGTATTTACGACCATATAGGAAACAAACAACCGATATTAGTGGCGAAATTAAATCAATATGCCCGGGATTTAAATACTAACTAGGTCCCACAAAATTTAAACCCGTATAGGGAGAAAGGTGGTACGATACGAAATTGTTGTTTCTAACGACGGCTACTAAAACCCTGAAAAACATTCTAAAGATTGCCGAATACTAAAGGCATTTGAAATGAAGCTGACAAAAACCAAACGGCATACTTCCTCTGCAATAACTAGTTTCCTTGTTATTTTCCTCTCAAAATCCTCTATTTTGTCGTTGAAGAGAAGAACTAAATCTAACCTTTTAGAACTTATTGAACCTTTTAAAGAAAATTTATCTGATCCAGCAAATACTGTAATAAATTTGAAGAAGTACCTGGCTCAACTTGATAAAGGCTGCTTTATTCAGATCACGAATTTTCAAAATGTGGATTTACAACCACTAGAGATTCCTGTGACATTAAAACAAATGAAATCTGCTACCATTCGTTCAAAATCCATAATATACGTACCAAATTCGTTCAGTATCCCAGCTGTATTATCAACCCATAATCAATACGTTGTCTGTCCAACATCTCAGCTATTTTTTGGGTGTCATATAACCGATTGCAGTAGTATTTGCGGTGAAATAGATTTTCTTAATTTTACCTTAAAATCAAGAACGTGGACGTGTGAAACTAATGTTGTTCTATTTCCACCCGACTACCTTCTCCAACGCCGATTTCAAAGTGGGATATTTGCAACTCCTATAAATCCGAGTGGTCTTAAATCCACCTCAAACTTGAACGATATACGAAAATATAATCAAATTTTCAATAGATTTTGGCTTTACGAAGCACACAGGAATACAGATTGGAAGCAGGATAATATCATATCAAGGATTATCCCTACCTCCCACTCCTTTAATATTGTAGTTCTGGAAGAAGAACAAATCCTTCAAGGGGAAGACAAAAACAAAATTACCATGGCTGATTTTTCATGGTGTTTGGGCACCAACTCGATTTCATTCCGAACTAAAAGAAGACCAACAGTTATAAATGAGTCCTGCTTTATACTAGCCACAAGCCGTGTTTCAGAGAAAAATATTGAAATTAATAAAATATTTTCTTTATCTCCTATCCCTTCGTTTCATAGGATTCCAGTAAAAGTTAAACTTTTGCCGACAGAGAAACTAACAATTAACAGAACACGTACAGGTAGTCATGCACCATTCTTTTATATGGAGCAACTACAGAAAAAAATTAACGAAGAATATCTCAGAAACACACTCATTCCAATATCCGAGTTAGACATTGGATTTTGTGCTGCAATGCATCAGAAGCAAATAAAATCTTTATGGAAACTAAAAAACCGGTTATTTTACGAATATGCTCGTATTTGGATTTCTATTATGGGAAACTTGACATTTTTGGTAGGAGACTTAGGTCATGTGAAAGTTTGCCGGGATGGTAAACTCAGAGAACACGAAAAAACTGAGCATGTTACTTACCCACCTCAGCATATAACTTTGATGGCAACCACTGATCTCGGGTTTTCGTTTAGTTACTCCCCCGTTTTTGTCCAGGATTTCAGTAAATCCCTTAGTTTTCTAAGTTGTGGGCCACCACCGTGGTCTAATCTTGCGTTTGGAGATTTGATTAGCGTTTATGATACGGATAGTTGGTTATGGATTGTTGCAGTGTTTTTTCTGGTAATTCCGCTATTTGTTTTCAATTTGGAAAAACTAGCCGTAGCTTTATCTACTCGGGCCAACGGCAAATGTAAGAGGACAACAGTTTGGGAGACTTTTTGGCAACCGGTTAAATACCTCTTGGAACAAGGAGAGACGTTCAATTTTTCTCAAATGATGCTACCAAGCTTTCAATGGCTAGTTGTAGCCCTCTTAATGGTAGGTATTGTGGTTAGAAATGCGTACAAACACGATAATGTTTATAATATGATTGCACCACGAATACCTATTCCCTACTGGCATTTTACGCAGTTAATTCGCGATAATTTCGAGATTTATACAAGGGTTCAAGATGGTAATAACGGGCTTCATGCTCGAGGAAAAATTAAGCAGGAATCCCTTCATGAATTAGCATATTTCGGATTTTATAGCCGAAGTTTAAAACCAAATCGTATGAATTCTGAAGTTTCCCAATTTATAAATTTCATGAAACCGATGTACAAAATGAACCTAAATGAATCAAAAAAGTTAGACGAAATTTACAACAATTCAAAGCTGCATGAAGGCTTTGTTGAGAATAAACCATACTCTAAAGTTATCAGAGCTAAGCTCAATTTCTGGTAAAAATTTCCAAGCCATAGAAAGAAGCTACTTGTATGGGGCTTTGGAAAAATGTGAAAAAGCAGCGATCGTATTGCCGATGGAATTGGTTTACAAATATTTTGTAGAACTTAAACAGGCGGGTAGTCGTTTCGCATATTTTGGAAAAGAAGTTTTGCACAGGGAAGGAATTGGCTTTCATTTATCCGGTTGGGTTCCGGATGACGTTTTGAAACGGGTTTCGATAAGTGAGCAAACCGGTATTTGGAATTGGCTTGGTGAGATTTTTGGATTCTCACAGAACCGCCTTTTGAAATACACTGATACAAAAGTAGTTGTTTCAAAGCCAACTATGGGTGGAAACGTTGTGGTAATATTTTTAGTGCTTTTAATTGGTCTTCTCATAGGGACTTCAATTTTTGTAGTAGAAACTAGAAAACACGTTTGGAGTGTTTTTGTTGAATGTGGGGAAAAAAATTTAATCACTGTTCTAAGAGGAGTGCAAGAAATTGCTGTCATTTGGCGGAAATTTATTTGTTGTAAGAGAGAATCAGCATTTGAAATAATAGCGACTCGCAAAATTGATGTGCGACCAAAGCAAATCTTTAAATAATATTTTTTGTTTCTCCAAGTTTATCTTGTTCTTCCATGAAGTTTTTAAATTTTTTGTACTGTTACTTGATTATCACATCACAGCTCAAATGTGTAACAAATTCAGCTCTGGATTTTATGGAGAATAAAATAAATAAAAAAGTAAGCAATACAAGTTTTGAATTCAACACAGAAGAAGAAACTGAAATCTGTCAAACTGAGTCTTTCTCTTGTCATTTTGCGGTTTGTTATGTTTTAAATCTGTCCAAAAATTAGGTAATATATGATTTTAGACATAGGAAATTTATAAATGAGGCAAAATAGTTGTGCGTTAAATTGTCAAATATTTTCAGCTGCAGAAAATTAGTGAATAATACATTTTTCATCTTTTTGTTAAACAAAACTATCATAAAACCTACGCTTCAACAGTCCTGCTATGTACATCAGCAAGAAAAATGTTAAAAAATCAGCCAAAGACACTAAAGTGATGATGCAAGCTGACATGCTTTTAGCAGGTATATTCCCGACAATCCGACTGGTTATGTATTGGGCACCTAAAAATGTTGATAGAACATGTGCCTACTTGAATCTGTCATTGTAAGCTATTGTTTCTAATGAGCTATCATCAATACAGAACCTCACTTTTTTGTGAGATAAAAACCAAGTCTATTCGTGTATCTGCTTCCCGCTATCGGCACCAAAATATTTCGAACCTAAAGCGGCGGAACACATTGTCATGTGTGTATCTTCCATGTGACGATTTCCAATGCATAATAAATACTATACATTCCTATTTGTATGATATGAGCAAAAAAATAAGCAATGGCCCTTAAAAGGTCAAATTTTCTTTGGTTTCCTTGAGCCTTCTTGACTTGTTCAGTTTTATATGTTTGGTAAACCTGTCATCGTAAATTTATCCAATTCTTACTCGTTTTTCATTACTGACGATTATAAGCAACAAACTAATTCATATTATCGTAGTTTTTCTCCTGCATTGAGGCTGAGCTGAAATTGACGTTTTATAAGCAAGACGTCTGGCTCTCAACATAATATTACTGATAACCTATTTTGTATACGTTATTCATTATCCTCATTCATGACTAGTTTTATATTAGTGGATGATGTCAGCATCTGCATAAAATACTTGAGTGTTGCAAACAAAAATTCATGAATATAACGAGTAATTTTTCCCATTTCTTTTAACAAAATGAGATTGCTGTTGTGAAGTCATACTCTCACATGATGTGAACTATAATCCTGCCTGACCTTCTTGATAATGTCTAAATATTGAACAGAATCAAACCCTGTTTTTTCGCGTTTCACAGCAGTTCACAAGCATACTCCAACAACATGTTATGCTCATGTATTAGCAAAATGGTCACAACATTTCTCAAAATTTTCACAACAATTTTGCTTCTTTTCATTCACACTTGTCCTACCGAAGGTATTGCCAAAATCACTGCGGAGTAATAAGATATTCCGAAATAAAATCCCTCACGGTTTATTTATGGCTTTTTCAGGTCAGGTTTGTTATGAGAATAATTGCAACGGTCTCGAGTAAGCTAGAGAAAGTGTATCAATTGTACCAAATATTGGGGAAGAAGCCTTTGTGGAACAGGATGCGAAAAATGGAGGGGTATACAGTCACTTCCTTCCACATCTCTGAAGTGCTATGCTTGTGGACATCGTGGAAGCTTGCAGAGTTCAGAAGAAGATTTAATGAAGGCCCCCTGTGCCACCGGAAAAGAATCAAAGCCCGACTTCAGTATAAATTGTGCAGACCTTGATTACTGGGGAAAATATACACCTGGGGTTTTTACTGGTTTTCCAACAGGCTCACAGGGGCAGGAAGCAGGTAAAGGTTGCAACTACAAAAAATTATTAGGATTGATTCTAAATTTATTTATTAGTAGTTGATTTTTTTTCAGCCAATTTGACTAACATTTTCACCAAATTCCAAGCTACCTACTCTTGCATCGCATATTCCGTGGTCGGAGAAATTACACATTCGGGAAGAAGGGTGACTTAGTCCGCTCTTGTGCTATTTTTATCGGTGCCAATAGACTGGATAAATGTTATGAAGAAGAAGTCTCTCAGTTTCAAGATGTTGTTAAAGAACCTTGGTTGAAGTCCTTGACAAGCCAGTTTTCATCAGGTTTCTATACTGCAGACACCAGAGTGGTCATTTGCAGCTCTTTCTCTGATGGTTGCAACGGGATAAACAGTTCTTCAAAAACAACATCGAATAACACAGCTTTGCAAATTGTTTTTGGCATTCAAAACATGTATAATTTCCTTCTGAATTTAAGGTAACTTTACAAAATTTAAATACAAAATGTTGGAGAAGAATCCTCTTTTTAACAAGATGCGAATGGAGCTGCGTTGCAGCCAAAATGACATTCATTATAATTTTACGTTTCATTTTTTCATGTAATTTTAAGAAATTTTCCCTAAACCATTAAAACTTATAGTGAATAAATAGTCATGAGATGTTTAATATTAATCCATCATATTTTAAATAGTTGTTGATTTACTGCCAAGTCAATGCAAGTAAAGTCAAGTAAACATTAAAGAATAATGATCACTTAAATTGGTATCAAATTCATCAGTGTTCGGAATGGCAATAAATGGCATGACTGCAATGGCTGGAATTATTGGCAATTGACTGACAAAATAAGGAATTATTGTCGGCAATAATGACAATAAGTGTCAAAATTTAAATTTTTAATTAGATAGTGTAATATCGATGGTTTTTATGCTTCTTGGTACACAACACTAACACTAACTCAAAACGTGATCATTTAAAAGCTTTAAATCTAAACTATTCACTGTATAGGGGAAATTAAGTTGCCTATGCCACTGTCATATTCATATTCATGTATTTATATGGGGAAATATTGTCAAACATAACCAGTCAATATTGTCAATATTGCCATTTATAACCAGTCAGTGGCAAAATACCAATATTGCCAATATGGCAATTTCCGAACACTTAAATTCATACAACGGAATTTATTACTGAACTGGAGCTAACTAAACGTTATTGAGTCGAAAGCGCACAATTATGTATCACCAAGATTTTCTACCGATAACTTCAAGTATTGGATCACATCACATGTCTATATTTCAAATCTGTCACTTGTCTTTTTGGTGAAACTTTTTTCGTTCATATATATTGACAAATGTCGAATGTTAGTGTTGAGACAAACTAAAACATGAGTAAAAGCATTGCCAGAAGTATCAAATATTATGGTCAGTTGATAGCAAGCTCTGCTCGCTCAAACACTTCTGACCGAAAAGAGAATAAAATATTTATTGGATGTAAAAATCCATCCTATGTAAGCCTGAGAAACCTCCCAAAATTTGAGGTTTTTTGTATATAGCTTCTCAATGTTAAAAACGTAGCTTGGAGGAAAATGTCATGAAATATTTTATAACCGATGATGACTATCATCGGTTTAGCACCACTTCTTGCATATTGTAAATGTTGTAAATTTAGGAGCATATATTTGTAGTGCTATTTTATCTTGCTCACATCATTTAACTATAAATTTTCTAATACGCTTCTTTTTTACTCCGGACTTGTCATGCTTCTTATCTATATATTTAGCTCAATAATCCCAACACATTATCATGTGCGACGTTTTTTACCTTTTTAGAGAAGTTCCGGCGAGTATATGGAGGTCAACTGTTTAAAAATTTATTCCAGGCCAGACTTTTTGTGAGCAAAATATTGTAAAATTTTTGGTTCAAATAATTTTATTTTTTAAAACGAAAATGGCGATTTTGAAAGATTTTAGCACCAATTTTTGTTTTCAAAATTTTGCATTTCTTGGAATTTTAAAACCACTAAATTTTACATGCGGAATGATGTTGGCTATCTGCTGTCCGTGACCCAAATTTCAGGTCAACTTGGTTATAATTGTACCAAAAACAGGGGACCTTTGAAGTGCGGAAGTTGATTGCCTCTACAGTAATTGTCTAAGATTACCCTTACCAAAATGATTTGCTATTATTATCGTACATATTTTAAATTGGTCTATAATGTCAGCATAATATAAATTTTGAAAGGCATTCGACATTCATATACATGCTCGAGCTTTTCTACAATATAACATTTAGGCTGACGGTTTCTATACATTAAAAAAGAAAATCAATAAATTCTGGGTTTTTGGCAGGTTGGTGCAAGTATAGCTGCCGTTTGGTACCATTTCAATTCTTGCTCCCCAAATGAACAGAATAGAGCCATTTTTTGTAAGAACAATATTTAGGAACAAACTCGTATTTCTTGATTCTCATGATAAGCTGTTAATTACAACAACATAAAATATGAAGTTCAAAAATACAATGCAAGGCAAATTTCACTTTAAATCTAATTTTCCCCTTGTTTCAATCAATATAGAATATTTTTTAACATTTCTCATATTGCCTCACCTTACCTACTGCACTGTCGTTCACGGATATCCTAATATGTTTATTGAGCCTTTAAAGGATGAAACACCAACATCCAGAGTTACCACCGAAGTTACCACCATTGTTAATTTAAACGCGTATCTGGCAGAGATAGATTCACGTTGTTTTGTCCGTATAATAAATTTTCAAAATGTTAACCTGCTCCCATTTGATATTCCTGTTATGTTAACACAATTTAAGTCGGCGATATTAAACGAGCAGACCCTGACAGCAGTTCCAATTGAGATGCAATTACCAACAACCGAACTTAGCCATAATGGCTACGTTGCGTGCAAAATATCCAAATTGCTTTTTGCATGCCCGGACTCATATTGCAGTAGTTTTTGCATTGAACTAGATTTTCTCAAATTCATCGTGCAATCAAAGATTTTTAAGTGCGAAGCCAATATCGGCTTGTTTCCTTTAGAAAAAACCAGCAAAGAAATAAAATTGAAATTCAGAACTGCAATGTTGGAAACCGATAATCTAAAACACCATCAATTATTCAATAAGCCACGAAATTGGAAAGTGGACCGAGAAAAATCCCGAATAAGTCCAACTCATCCGAATTACGAAATTGTAATAGTTGACGAAAAGTTCATTAAGAATTTTCAAGATAACGAAGATTTGAATAAAAAGTTAGACGTTTTAAATGATCTTTTCTCGTGTGGATATCAAGCGAGTAGAGAACTAATTATCGTAACTTCTTCTTGTAGTTTCTTAGTTACGCGTCTGGTTTTTAATCCAAAATGGCTGAAATTGTTGAAACTTATGCGTTGTCGCCAATCGCCGCTTATGTGAATCGCAAAAGAGGGCGTACCTTCTCTCTGGAATTGGCTTCAAATATCAAAAAAACCTATCGCCGTGCCCATTCTTTCACATCCGAAATCTTGGACAAATTTACAATAAAGGAATTTCAAAAGGAATCTACTTTGAAAAGGATACAGAATTTTGCAGCATGATGTACCGTAGATCAATATTTACATTAGGGTCATCAAAGCATCGATTGCAATACGAATATGCGCGGCTTTGGCTTTCAATCGTAGGAAACTTGACGATTGTGGTGGAGAACCGGCAGCACAGACAAAGAATATGCAGAGAAGGTAATTTGGATGATGATGTACCAGTTTCAAAACTTATTCGGGAAGAACAACTTGTATCATTAGACGTTACAAGTGAGCTCGGATTCCCATATAGCTACTCTCCCGTTTTGGTAGAGGATTTCAGTAGTTCCTTAATTTTTCTGAGTTGTGGAGCGCCACCATGGACAAGATTAGCATTTAGAGACCTTGTAAACGTGTACGACAAGGGAACCTGGTTCTTTATTGTTCTCACAATTTTTATAACCATCCCATTATTTGCGTACTACGTGGAAAAGCTAAGCTTTGTAATTTCAGCCAGAAATAATGAGAAACATAAAGGTACTACCATGCAGGAAACGTTTTGGCAACCTGTCAAATTCCTACTTGAACAAGGGGATACGTTTCGAATTTCGCAAATTATGCTAGCCAGTTTTAGGTGGGTTGCTGTGACACTTCTTGTTGTTGGTATTGTGATCAGAAATGCGTATAAACATGACAATGTCTATAATATGATTGCACCACGAAGAGCAATTCCGTATTGGCAATTTGAGCAGTTAGTTCAAGACAAATTTGAGGTTTTTACGAGGGTATATGAAGGACATGAAGAACGTAATGTAAAGGGAACTCTAAAGCAAAAATCGGCTCATACATTAACGTATTTTTCATATTACAGCCGAAGCAAATTTCCCAATTTCGTTGTGTCTGAAATGTTACAAGTAGTTGACTTAAGGCAAAGATATAACGTTAGTTTGAATGAAACGAGAAGGTTACAAAACATTTTAAATAATTCAAAACTGCATGAAGGAATGGTAAAAAATCGTAATCAAACATTGAAATTAGACAGGAATGGTGAACTTACTGGTTTAAGCTTCGAAACTGTAGAAAAGAAATATTTGTACGAGTCACTGGAAAATTGCAAAAAGGCAGCTGTGATACTTCCAATGGAATCGGCTTACAATTATATGGTTAATTTAAAAAGGGCGGGTCGTCGCTTTGCAACGTCTGGTAAAGAATTGTTGCATCGGGAAAGGATTGGTTTTCTGTTATCTAGCAGGGTTTCGAATGAAATTTTAAAAAGGGTTTCGGCAATCGAACCAACTGGGATCTGGAATCGATTAGGGGACGTTTTTGGATTTTCAGAAAAGCGGCTTTTGAAATTTAGGGAGACGGTGGCAGTTGTGACCAAGCCTACGATGGGTGGAAATGTTGTTGTCATATTTCTAGTTCTGTTGATTGGCCTTTCAACAGGCGTTGCAGCTTTTGCTATAGAAACAAGAAGGCAAATTTGGCAATTTTTGGTTCAATGTGCAGATTCTGCAAAAAGTATTGCTCGCCGTGTATCATCTTTTACCCGAGATAACGTGGAAAAAATTAAATATCGGTGCTGTTCAAGAAAGAAAGCCGTAATGGTAAGTCAAAGAATTCAGGTACGTTCCAGGGAAGTCGTTAAATGATGTTGCTGGCTTGAATGGCTTGTATCAAAGCTGTCATGAAAATCATGGAATTTTCAACAGCTCATTTTTCGGTCGTATTATCAGTATAATACAACTGTAATACGACATACGTTTTAGGATTTTAGAAAAGTTCAAAAATTGTAATCGGCAAAGCGTTGAAGATATACCGAAAAACTAAAAATTGTTAGATTAAATTATGTATAAACACTAAAATATATAATCGATAGTTGTGTCAATATAGAAATTTACTATTGTGCAAAAATTTAGTAATATGCGTTACTCTTGATAAATCCACGTTTCTTAAGGTAAATGCTTGTAACTTATAAATTACCTTGTGTGTGTTCACAAGCATTGAAACTAAAACACTTCGCTTTTAAAATATGGTTGTCATGCCCTAGGTATACTTATGCGAGACTTGAATACACGCTAATACTTAATGTATACAATTATTAAATACACTATTATTAAATACTAATAAGACTGGTGTCTAAAGTCTGGTGAAAAAGCACACCATGTCGTAGTAAATGGTTATCCTTCTGGTTTTTTAAATTACACTATTTTACCCGCACGTATACGCATGGGTGCAGAATCTTCTATAGCGCTATAGTGCGACTAGAGGAAGAAACGGGGGGAAAACGGGGAAGGGAGGAAAAAGGAGAGGGAAGGAAGGGGAAGCAAGGAAAAAGGAGAGGGAGCTAAGTAAAAATAAAATTTTGACAGAGGAAGTTTTTAGGGTCTACTAGAGGAAGTTTTTCATGCTGAAGAAGATTCTGCACCCATGCGTATATGTATTGGTATTAAATGCTGTTCAGTTTACTGGTGTATGCTATGCGGTCGTGAATTTAACGTTTTTCAAAAAATATTCTACTATAACCTCATAAATTTAAAGTAACGTCTATATTGTATACTTATTATTAAAAATCAATGATTACAATCAATAAATTTACCGAACATGCGATTAATCATAATCATATTGGTTTTAATGAATTTGTTGTAAAGCATAGCAGTATATTCTGTTTAACTTTAGCCATTAAATTAATAATTGCAATAAATACTTATATACATTGCAAAACTAATTACTACTATCACAGTCAACGAAAAGAAACAGGAAAATTGAACCACAAATTAGCATGAATTCACGTTTCTTCCATGCTGGAACCTCCGGAGCAGGATTCCCCAGAAATGTTGTCAATCACTTTACAGGGACTAAAGCTGTCCCGCATACCGCAACATTGGTGGGAGTTAATACACTGCAACAGTGAGCCACAGTCACATTCCTCACCGGGCTCAACAATTCCTGATAAAATTAAAATTATTTTGAAAGTCATTGAATGTTTCATACTTTTGATATTTAACCCACCGTTTCCACAAAATGCCCCGTTTTTGGTTTCCAAACAGTTTGTGAATTGGGATCCTAAAAACAACCCTATTTGGAAGCTTGAACAAAATGACATCCTCATTGAGTTCGGTCGCATTCCAACATTTAGCTGGTGAGTAGCTTGCATAATGAAGGGATTCAAGTAGTATAAAGTATTTTCATCTTGGCAGTTCGGATCTCTATTATTATCATTCAGAGCTCCCATCAAATGACCTAAAGCGTGAGCTGTGGATCTGTAAACGTCATATTTTGCTATTTTGTTGCCATCAAAATTTCCAGAGATGATCGCCAAATTTTTATTAGGAACACACATTCCCTCTGCAAATAATTACTCTAAGTAAGAAACAATTTTGTAAAATTGCAATTGACTGATATTAACTTACTGTGAAACGACAACGAGCCGAATGGAGACATAGTCTTGTAAACATAGGCCAAAGTTACACAACATTTTGATTCAAACTTTCCTTGCAGCGCATTTAAGACTTCGTACGTAACATTGGAATCTTGCTGCAGCCAATCTGCGTCAGGAATGGCGCTAATAGCAGGAATAGGGGATACAAGCACTTGACCCACTCCAAATCCCACACTTTCTGGTCTATAATCCATGCTGAAGTCCATTGGCCGAAATACCCAATTAATATAGCGAACCATGTCAATTATTTCCGCAACACCGTATTCTTCACCTTGGAGAAATCCAAAGCTATTCGCAAACTTGGGTTCGAGCCAAATACACAATTTGCAAATTAACGCATCTTCCCTGCAACATAAAAATATTTTTAGAAATTTTAAAGTTGAAGTTTTAAATTTGAATTTCTGAGCTCATACCACTTACATACCGCATATAGTTAAATACTTCAACTGAATTTGGAAAAACCACTTCCTCAATAATGTCCAGATTATCAATATTTTTTGTCCTCTGGAGCTGCGGAAAACCTGTCTCTTTCTGTTTAGCACCATAAATATTATCACTTGAAAACGAATGCACAGTAGACTCCGACCACGATGTTGTCTTTGGAGTTGTTACAAATCTCCTTTTTCGCCCGTGAGCTATTCCTGCGGCATAATGCTTGGGCGCCTGGGAGGTACTTGTGAAATGTGGACTGTGGGGTGTGGTTGGTGCTTCGGTTGTGGTTGTCGTCGTAGTGTAGTAGTTGTTGTGGTTGTTGTAGTAGTTGTGGTTGTGTTGTCGTCGTAGTATGTAGTCGTGTTGTTGGAGTTGTAGTCGTGGTTGTTGTGTTCGTGGTTGGTTGCCGATTGTGTAACGTGTGGTTTGGAGTTGGTTGTCGTTGGCTGTTGTTGGCAGTTGTGTCGTGCTTGTCACGGAGTTGTTGTCAGTCGTAGCCGCTTGTTGGGAGTTGTAGTTGTGTGGTCGTAGTGTTGGAGTGTTTGTGGTCGTAGCTTGCTTTAGTGTGTGGCGTCGTTGTGCTGGTAGTTGTCGTCGGTGTGTTGTGGAGTCGTAGTTGGTCGTTGGAGTTGTCGTTGTAGTTGAAGTGGAATTGTAGGAGTTGTTCGTCGCGGTGGTTAGTTAGAGATATAGTAAGTCCGATTACGTTGGAGATTTGTTGTAGAAGGTAGTTAGATAGACTGCGTGGTTGAATGGAGTTGTCGGAAGAGCCTCTGTATGCCGGCGGTCTGCAACCGGGGCGCGTGTCCCTATTCGTCTGGTGCTTCTACTAACGCTTCATATTGACTGCGAAAATTGTTTCACTACTGACACTTATCTATGTTTCAAAACTACTGAGGTGCCATTACTTTGCAGTCACGGGAGGTTTGGTGGATGTCGGGGGGTGGTGGGATGGGGTGTGGAGCTCGGCTTAACTGGAATGATATCGTTTCTTTTATGGCAGCCGGTGTTTATGCCATCTTGGAACCACCATTACTGCGCTTGGAAATAAGCGGGTGATGGATAACAGGAGAGGCACCGATTTTGGTTACCTGGTAAAAAACACGCGAGGCTAACTAGGTTGCCATAATTCTACTTTTTTCTGCCTGCATTGGAACTATATACGACTGGGACAACATCTCTGACGGTGCGAGGACTTCATCGATATCCAATTTTTGTTGCGGAGGTTTTATTCGCATGTACAACCCTTGACAGGCGGGATTCATCGGATTATCGAAACTGGTGGGGTGGAGGAGTTCATTTGGGATCATCCAATCTTGAGGTGGGAGAAGAGAATTTCATCAATAGTTCTCCCCCTTTGTCGCGTGCTGCGGGTGCATCCGGATATGCCAGGCATGCGGGTTGTTGAGGAAATTGAAATTTCGGCACCCTTGTTCCAGAGGAAAAAGATTTGAATTGCGAATCTGGCAGCGGACGGTGCGTGTTCGAGACTTGCATTGATTTTCAACATCGGATCTGGAACTCATTTAAGGGTCGAGTGAAAGCTGAGTTGAATGTTCGACTTTCTGGTTGTTTTAATTATCAGTTATTGGATGGAATGCTGTGTTATTCGAACATGAGGTGTTAACCATTTTCGATCTACTTTGTCGCGAATTCTGTGGGAAACAAACCTAGAGGTTTAGCTCATTTTAAGACTTTCAGTGTCTTGGGATTAACAACTTTGGCTTATCAGTCTGTTGAAGGAGCGGAAGTTGGCCTTCCTTTCCAATTTGTAAGCGTTGGGGCTACCGAGTGTTGGTTGTTAGGCGATAGCATGTTTATTGCTAACATACCACCTACTTTCTTCGATTTTTGGTATTTTGTCTCGGGTTTTCCTTTTGTGGGACACATATTTCGATATAGTCGACAGCCTGTAGGTTTGGCTCTTTGGGATCTGGTCGGGGGTCTTGTGAATGTGCTGGGCTTGAAGAGTTACTGGCCAACAGTTCTCAACCACGATCTACAGGCTTAGCTTCGGTCTGATCGTACAACGGGGAGTCCATGCAGTGTGGCCCTTCGATGTAGTAGACAATGAGAATGATGCATAATCTGTCTCATTAAAGTCCGAATCTGCCGTAAAAATTACTAAAGAAACGAACCATTTAAAAATTGCTTATTCTGGGACTTGAATTTTTATACAAAACATACCGGTCAATTATGTATCCAGTGACAAGAGACGCTGGCTTGGCAGTACGAAGCCTGTCACTGCTTTAACCATTTCTGGAAGTCTCCTCCCATCCAAATGTTTTCCCCTAAATGAAATGGGGAATTTCTCTAATAAGTACTATAATGTATTTATAGTTTAACTTTTATATAAATTTGCAAAAGCGTTACCTTATCCTTCCCCGTGATCCTTAAACAAGACACAGCACCAACACTTATCCTCACAAGTTTTAAAAGTCAACCTGCAGTTAACTTTACAGGCAGCGAATTTCATCAAAAATTGTGTCAGTAAAACAAAGTCATGCTTGTTCGGAAATCTGTTCCATGACATGTCCAACCTTTGTGTCTTGAACTTTGTACTCAAAATAGTTTACCGCGATTCCGCTCTTCTTCCAGCTTACGGAGCGTTTATACAGATTACGAGAATCATGACGAGTTGGTAACGATCTCACTTGTAGTGCCAAAAAGGAAAAATGTGAATTGGAAAAGTTGCATTTGCAATTAGGTCACCGGAGCTCAGGTTCAACCCACCTTTATTTTCAAAATAACGTTACACAGCTGGTCAAAACCACAGAAGTTTTCAGGTATTTAGACTTCCAAATAGATATCAACATTGACCGGATAAAAAATAGTAGCAACTGTTGAACAGTGAGAAAAATTGTTTTCAGTTTATGAAATCACATTTATTATTAAAAGTGATTACTGTTGAGAATTGCAACTAATTTTACATGGTAACTTGATAATAGCCATCGGCTTTCCCCAAGTACTGGTCAAGTAAGGTATGCGCCAGTGTGTTTGTTAATCATTTCTGAGTAGAAAATGTCATTGAACTCTGCACCTATATGCAACAATGCACGATAAAATTAATGATAATTCTTCAAACTGCGAAGGAGCACTGCCATTGCGATTTATAATAAATTCTTCTTAAATATTTTGAATATTTATACGCAACTAATGAGTTTTCATGACGGAGCAAATTCTCCGAAAATCCATCACTTTTCACAAGAGCACAATGACCTGTCCACATCCGTCGCTCCTTTGTAATGGTAAACACACTACCAAAGGGATCCCTCCATCACACTCTTCTAAGCATAATCATTTAAATATGGAAAAGCGTTCTCTCAGGGATAATTCCTTGCTCCCGTTCATCATAAAATTTGACTGGGGCAATCCGACTCAAGAAGATTCATATCTTAAACGTACCAAAATTTAATCTACTTCGAAACAAAGCAATCTATGTAGCTTTACTAGCTTCGAATTCAAATACCCGGAAGACCAACCAATTAAAATTGATCAAAATACGCATCAATTGTTTTGCTTAACTCAAAAATTAACCTTACGAGTAATTATCGGACCTCATACTTTTACCGAACGGAAAGATATTGTGGCCAAATTGTAGAAAATTATGAATGCATAACTACCC
>LJIJ01002877.1:0-22944 GCA_001718145.1 Orchesella cincta
GTCAATGAACTCATGCCAACGGTACGCCACCCCTTCTACAATCAATGTACATATCAAACTTCTTGAGTGTCTGGTTAAGTCTAGGGCTGACGTGAATGCTGTCTGCAGAGATGGTAGTGTATTCCATAAATTATGCTACAATCAAATCAGCCCTGAAAATTTGCATGACTTGTACCTCTTTTTTCGGATGCATAAATTTGATGAACTTGACGCTCGAGACAGCTTGCAGCGTACTTTTCTGCATGTTGCAGTTGAGACTGTTGAAATTTTGCCATTGACGTGTATGTAATACATTGCAATGGATTTAACTTTGAAGCAATTGATGAGGCAGGAGATACCGTTTTATTCTCGCAGTCCGTGCCGGAAGATCAGTCAATTTAATCCGCATGATAACATGGGTTAATGTACACCTCGATCACAAAAACTTCAATGATGAAAACATGCTTCATATTTGTGCAAAGTATGGGAACCACAATGCTCTTGAATTCTTTCTGCAATGGGAGTTGAGTGAACTAATTCGCATAAAATTTGTTGCTGAAAATAAGAATTTCGAGACGCCATTTTTTCAAGCTTTGGCTGGTGGAAGAAAACCAAATATTCATATAATCAAGCTGTTAGAGAAAAATGGTTTCAAAATCACAACCAAAGTTGCATCATATGGTTTGAAGGGTTTACTCTGCAATAAAAATATCATGGCATGGGAGTTGGATAATGACTTTGTTGACGTTGCCGACTACTTGATGGTGAAAGGAGGAGTGCTAGCTGATATATACCGAAGAAGTTCATGGGAACTGCAAACCACAATTAAACACAGGCAATACATTGTAGAGGCAACGAAATGCGAAGTGAATTTATTGATGGAGCTGGAAAATCGTGGCATATCAATTGAGCAAAGGGTGAGTATTGTCGTAATTAATTAATCCTTTAGAAGCTGATTCAGTTTACTTATTGACGTGTATTTATTTCAGGAAAACTTTTTTGGTAAGTCGAATTTGCTGTATGACACATTACAGTCATACTTTCCAAACTCTTTCGAACGCATGTGCACAAGTTTAATAAGTTGCGACCAAATCAAACCGTTTTTGCTTCTCAAACAATGTCTCCAACGTGCGGCACATGATTCCCCATTAGTTTTTGTGCGGTCACCGATGGGACTAGTTGAGTTTGTTCATTCTAAGTACGATTATTTGATTGTGCTACGGAGTTATGATGATGAAATGTCCATAGAAAGAATAAAAGACACTATTGACTCTAATGTAACTATTATACAAGAAGATCGTTCAGTAAAACTGGAGAATATTAATTTTCCTTCCGGTCTCACAGTTTACCAATGTAATATAGCGACTTACAATTTGGTTCAACAACTCAGCGTATTGGAATGCAAAATAATATGTTTATGCTCAGCTATTAGTGCTGAGCTCCATGAATCCCAAATGTGTCAAACTCTAACTGAAGAAATAGCGTGGGAAGATTTTTCGAAGGATTTCCGAAATTTTATGCAGGGATGTTTCAATGCACCTAGTAATTTTTCAAAACGGAAAGATGGATCTCTCATAAAATCGATCCGCAATAGCATGTCTCAGCTTTTAGTCATGTGTAGCACGAATTCCATGATCACCAGTTCACTTGAAGGACAAGGATGTGCATTATTTCCTCTTTGTTCATGTGGAAAGCATCCCATTGGCTCCAGAAACCTAATCTGGAACGTTTTTGGTTCTACAGAGACGACCAACACTAATTGGATTGATTTACTGAATACAATTTCTGTTTTAAATTTGGGTTCAGAAGGCTTTATAGAAATTAAGAATCAGTTAATAGTTTCTGTACACATAAACACGACTGGGACGAAGTGGTGGAGAAACATTAACAGCATTCCAGGTGTTCAACTAAGAATGGGTGATATACCTGACATTCGTCACCACATTGTAGGAAACGAACAAATCATTCAGGTTGCTGTGAACACATGCTTTCGACATCTTAGAAAAACTGTTGAAATTAATGAAATCAGAAAGTTCGTGGTGGCAGGTGTAATGCGACACAAGGTCGATTCTTTTGTTTTTTCTGAAGAAACTTTGGCATGGTGCATCATAGCCAACTATCTAGTAAACCCAGCAACAGTAAAATCAAGTCCGTTTAATCAAGATATAATTTCTAACGTTTTCAACAGACAATATTTTATTATTCATTATGATGCCTCAATATTCGGTGACAGCAGTGAATCAATTAGATCATACAGGTTTAAAGAAAACCAAATGTTGTTTTTAAACTATCTGGAGTCCCTTGTCAGCACAGAGGAAACAAGGAACAAGCTAAAAGAAGCATTTACGATAGATAATAAGTTTGGTTTTAACGTTTTAGAATGGATTCATGCATCTGTACATGCAAATTACATAAATATTTTAACTTCCTTGATGAGTGTAGCAGAACGAGGGAGACTGCTTGACCTAAATGTTGTTTTCATTGCAGTAAAATTTGCGAACATCAAGGTGATCGAGTTTGTACTCAAAGAGTATGCCAAGTTGACTGATACAGCTTTACATCTGATCAAATTAGGCTACAACTCGACTCGATTTTCGATGCAGCTGCGCCGTAAGAGGAACTTTTTACGGTTTATGGATGCTACTTGATAGAACACTTCGGTTGTGGTGAACCTTTTACCAGTAAAAGTGAAACAATGAAACTACTTGAGAAAACTGTGAAAGACACACATAAGAATCCATGCAGTGCTGAGCGAAAACGCATCATTGACCTCCTACTACAAACTTATTCTTCATTGACTAAAAAAGCTTTAAAAATGAAAGAGTCAACTCTCCTGCTGACCCCAAGCATTCATGTTGATTTAATCATGTATTTAATTGACCTTGGCGTAAATGTGCGTACAACTGATATAAATTCTCGTAATATTCTTCATGTATGCCCAGAATACATGAAACCAAATGAATATGATACACTTGTGGGGTTTTTGTACAATAGAAAAATTTCCGAAATATTTCAATCAAGAGACCATGCCGGATGTATTCCTTTCCATTATGCAGTAAAAAAATTAGTCCTTTTAGACCTCACACTCCAATTGTTATCGTTTAAAATAAAAGTTGACCTCAATGCCAAGGATAATAGCGGGCGCACCCCACTTTTTTACGCTATAAATAGTAGGATCTGGGATGAGTATTATTTTAAAGCACTTGTTAAAGTTGGTTGTGACATTACCCAGCGAGATAACGACAAAAGGACGGTGCTACATGAAGCTGCGAAGGCTGGTAACTATAAAGCTGTGAAATACTTAATTTCTCAAGGATTCCATGTAAATAGCTGCGATGATCATAATAATACTCCACTTCATCTCGTTTCTGAGTCGTTTTGTGAAGCTAATGGCCCATATCTAACCGTTTGTGAGTTAGTTGAACATGGGGCAGATGTCAATACCATTAATAAAGATGGAGAGACTCCACTTTCACTAGCATTAAAACTAAAACAAGGCGAGGAAAGGAATGATGAGGATATAATCCAAATCGTAGATACACTTAAGGAAGTTAGGGCATTGGAATAAATGTAAAACTTTGATTAAAACAGTCATTTGTTAACGATAAGTGCGAGAGTGAACAAATAAAAATATGAAATTATTTACAAATTAAATTAATTTTTATTATTATTTGACTCATATAAATCCACCAGTAATAATACCTCCGGCGGTACACAGTGCATAACTGAGCTGTATTCTCAAAGCCCAAAATCGGATAAAAGGTTTAACTTCATTTTTAGTCCATTTACATCACCAGTATCTACTTTCTCCTTGGATGAATACACTAGATGTAAATGGATCCCTGTCGCTTCCTTCAGCAGTAACAGTTACCGAGTAACTTTCACCCTGATAAGCTACGCGGGCAAGCAATTAAATTAGAATCATAGGTTATCTCAGGTAACCAAAATTTTCAAAAACAAACATTTATTCACCCTTTTAATTGTATCTGAAAATTTCTCTTTCCTCTCCCATCAAGCAGCTCTATAAAATGTCAATCCGGAAATGTTAGGCTGTCAGCCAATGCAGAATGTTACGAAAATAATGCATACAGGTGTCAATACGCAATCCATACAGTTATATACGTGCAATGTTACAATAAAAAACTGTAAGTTATTTGTGTCATGATACTAACAATAACTATTAGTCATTATCCACCCGTTTTCACCCATTTCACATTTTTTGGGAGTAAATAGTGAAAATTGTAATTATTGCTTTAAATTTTGAAAAATAAGTCGCCGAAATAATACGCAATCCTAAAAAATTGGTTACAATTGACCATCATGGGGCAAAATAAAAATTTCAGAGTTTCCCATTTTGTGTTGATTTCATTCTGTGTGAATACTCTTTGAGTGATTCAGAGTTGTGTAAAAAATATTCAAAATATTTTATGGAATCAGCAATCATTATTTTATTTGGTCACTAACAGGTGGCAGGAGTTGACATTTTACACACTTATAAAGCAAACTTTGCAAACATAAAATCGTGCCCCATAAACTAACTTGATAACTGATCTTTGTGCTATAAGTATTTAAGAACTTCCAAATGGATTAGAAACAATGAGGTGTATTGCAACTGTCCAGACAGCAAGTTAGTTCGTCTTCGCATCGTTTACCCCTTCCACATTCCTCAGACTGTTTCTCATGATCGTGGGGCTTGCATTTGTGCTTGTTAGCGGTTAGTTGTGTTAAATTCTGAGGGTGTATCACTCTCGCTTCTGTTTTAACCGTAAAAAGAAAAAAAACATATCAGTATAGGTTTTAAAAATTATGATATTTTAATTAATCATGTGCCCGATAAACTGTTTGGATAACTTTCTAATGATACTATTTACCTATATGTCTACGTGTTATACATCTCTTTACTTCACAATCGTCCAGACAACATACTTGTCCATCAGTGCATCTTGGAAGGTCTTTGCCACATTCATTCACATCTTTAGAATCGCATTTAAGCACCTCGTCGGTCAATTTTGGGAACTGAAAAGGACTCTCTGCTTCTTGTGTCTTAGCTAGAAAGAATAAATTCCATAGTTTTGTATGTTTTAAGGATAGTGGTATTAAATTAGTAAACAATCTTTACTGTATTTCTCAAAAAATTTAGCTGCAAAATTCCTCAGCAGATTACCTGCTACCGACTCTTCCTGACCCTCTTGCACAGCCTGACTTTGTAAAACCATCAATGCGACAAATAACACAACGACACACTTCATTTTCACAACTGTTTTCTGAATTTAAAAAGATTAACCAAACGTTTGCTACAGGATGTTTCTATGTATCTATTTCGTTTTTATTTCAGAACTGTAACGAATTTGAAAATATCAGTTTATATACTGTTACATTTGAAACCCTTTCTGTGTTTTCTTAGTTATTATGCACCAACCTTATTACTCCAACGTCATTAAAATTGTATTTGCACTGTTTCACAAATTGTTATTTAGCGAACCGATTAATAATGCCATTTCGTACATTGTTGATGCACAATTTGTGATTACCAAGCATGGTCGAAAACTTGGATATATTAATAGAAATAATGACCAAGAAAATGCAAGTTTTCCAAATCGGGGTCCGACAGCATCTCGATCTCGAAGATCACAGTAATTCAAAACTGGAAGTGTATGGTTAAGAAAACTAGACCTGTTCGTTCGTTTTGTTGTAAGCGGTTGTAAAACTTCCTACGCAGTTTTTTCTGGACAGCTAAAGTTTTAGGATAAAAACATGCGACATAAATATATAATGATTACCTTTTTGTCGACATTAACGGTTGAATAGAAAGTTTTTTATGCATCTTGTATGATCTTCAACTTATCGTTAAATGAAACAACGGAATCGCTTCACATGTATCAAGATCTGAAATTTCACTCTTGGAGTTTATTGATATCTGATAACTCTATTATAAGATTAGATATAAATCTAGTGTTATTTGTATCCATGACCCGCGTTTTGTTCACTATTATCGGACTGTCAATCTGAAAAATATGAAATATAGTGTTTTATATTATTTTAAAGTACGGAATGCTGTTAGCGAGCTACCATATTTTTTAATTCATACTAAATATCCAAGATTCCATGTTATCCATCTGTTTGGCTTCTCTGCTTCACACGTCAGTTTAATCAAAAAATCCTTGGCATCGAAATTGTATGGTATGGCATAAGAAATATGTTGAGTTGTATTTAGATTCTTGAAAGGTGGTTTACTATCAGCTAGAAAAACTCCACTCGCCACTCAGCATGGGAGCATGAATTACGTATTGGTTGAGCATATGGTTTGGTAAAGCAATACTGCTATAGACCCTGAGGCACAAAGACCGAGTTTTATCTGTTTCTGGACGAAGCGTGCTGTGCGGTCGTCATCCGAAAAGTTGTAAAAGTAAAATATCTGCTGCAAGAACTAAATTTATTTTTTAACTAGTTCAACAAGCGACATGCGTATCCTGCTAAATTCCCACGCCAATTTTAGCAGCAAATTAAAACGAGTTTCCAGGCAAAATACTACCATTGAAGTGACCATCAATACAGACAATACTGTCATTATAGCAAGAACTTTAGCCTTGTCAATTGTATCAGGGGCTCCTCCCTCTTCTTTGTAATCTAAATTCGGTCTGAGCTTTCGGTACCACATGTGCCAATCATCCCATTTGTAATACAATCCAGATGCAGCAAACCTCTGCATGGACACCCTCAACCAGTGTTCATTCTCAGTTTTTAAAATCCACTTGAACATTTGTTGATTAACCGTTTGTTCCAGCTTGACGAATTGAAAATCATCACTGATATTATATCGCCCCAAATTGTAATAACGAGATAGCGTAACATCTGTATATGATGTGGAAACAGTTAGTCCTAATTTTTTGTCTAACATTTCTTTTTCGCTGAGAGTGTGATTAATGACATGAAACGTTTCCGCAACGGATAAATTATACACATTCAGTTCATCGCCGAAAACTTGTTGAGGGGAATACACATTTAGATTGCTGGGGTAAATGATTTTGTAGCCGTGATTTACGAATTGCCTGAGTGTCTTGATAAGCTGCTTTGGTGGTTGCGCAACAGTAATTATGCTGGTAAGCCCATTTGAATAGAGCTGAGTGAGAATGAACGCGACGGAACAAATTACGACCACTTGACGAGGTTTGAGGGATGCACCAAAAATGCTCGCTAGAAAGCCAATCATTTCGCCAACTACTAGTTCAATTTGATGGTGACGTTTGTAAGAGGAAATGAGTGCAAAAAGTGGGATGATTAGTGTTACTATCCATATGTCAAGAGGGAAGGGCTCGTGCCATGTGCTGAATTTGAGCAACTGATCGTGAGTAGTCTTTCCAGGATTTCTTACAAAGAATAGAACAGTTTCGGAATCAAAATTATCAAATTGCAATCGACCGGTGTGGTACAGTGTTGGGTTTGGTTTGGAAAGAGTCGCACCAATGAATTCTGCCCCTTCAAAGTCTTCTGCAAGTTTAAGTTTTGTGAGTACGCCAGGACTACTTACTGCTTGTAGTAAAATTGTGAGGTTGTGGGTTTCTGTTAAAACTAAAGACAGAGCTATATCCGACGAGCATTTAAAATTCATTCTCATTTTCGAGCTTAGGCAAACGGTTCTCTGCTCCTGAAGTGTTTCTCGCATGAAATCCTCCACACCACGTCCCGAAACGACTGGAATAATTTTCTTATTTCCATTCCAATAAGTTTGACGATGAGCAAGGTAGATATTTTGTAGAAAATGCTGCCCAAAATCTACAACCGGGACGGAAGCAGATTAACAGTATCCTTGACAAATTATTGTCATTGAAGTTTCATTCGGCTCGCAATCAAAAGTTTGAGGCAGCTTGAGAATTAGCTTTAGCGCAGGAAATATTTGTAGCTTGTGGTGCCAATTTGGAATAAGAATATTCTTTAGCAGAATTAATGAATCTGGTGATTTCATCAGAGTGGAATTGAAGGATGGCAAATGATTCCGACTATTTTCCAGTACAAAAATGAAAATGGTACGCGAAGGTACCAGGGAATTGCCCAAGGAATGAATGGTTGTATTTATTCCTTCCACTTCCTCATCAATTTGGATTTGATTAATGACAACATTGAATGTATTAGAATATCTGTAGATTTCTTGTCTCAATCCTTGTCCATTCTGAATCGTGATGTAGGGGGATAACAAAGACGAATCTGGTACGAACTGATTCGCAGTTGATGGGGAGTTATAAAAGTATAATGCATACTCTTCCCAGTTGGCATTCAGGTGGGGAAACAGGCGAATCAAGCATGTAGATTGACAGCTGCAAATTGATGAAATCGGGACCAGAACTAACCAAATTGTTGCGAAAAGTACGAATTTCCCCATCGAAAACGTTAAGCAAACGGACATCTTGTTAATGTTACTAAAACATCAGATGTTATTTTTTAAATTTATTTCCGAACTGTGTTATATCTTTTTTTGATTTTCGGGCAGATGGCGAGGATTTAAACTGCGTTGAGATGATTTACGTAAAGTAGCTGAAAAAATATTTTTTCTGTCCTTGTTTCATTCTACGATTCTGCAATTTTGATTCCAAAGAGTCCATTTGTTAACACGACACAATTGCGATTTGTTTGAAACTGCCAAGTAAGTGCTCGATTTTTACGATAAATTGTCGGCAATCCTTTAATAATCAAACAATTAACAAAATTAAGATTTCGAATTTGTGTTAAATGTGATTTTTTTGTATGAAATTGGTGAAATATCAGTTTTTAAGCATAAATTGCAGAATAGTGAATTATGGATGAAACATTTTTCGTATCATATTTGAATTTGAATTGAATTTTAAAGATGATGACTAACCAGATATTTAGGTTTTAATTGGGTGATAAACTTTAGCAACCAGTTTCCTAGTTTTATAGTTTCGGACTGGAGACTAAAACATCGACTTCGGAGAAATCCAGTAAAATAACACTTAAACGTGGCGAGGGTTTTGTATATTTATCTTAATTCTACAGTTTAAACAGCGCCAATTTGGTGACAAATTTGTGCTGTGAAGACGTATTTAATCTCTTTTTACAAAGAGCTGTTACGATCCAGTAAGAGCAAAAAACAATTTGGTCGGAGAGAAAAGGCAAAAACACGTCTTCGTTTGGTCGTCCGACATGAGTGAATGCCTTTTGGAAGTCCAGGTTACAGATTTTAAGGTTGTGCTTGAACGAAAGACACGTCGGCTAAGACATCCGCTCAACCAGACACAATCGAGAATAACAGGAAAGAGCAATGACGACAAGAAAATACTAAAACATGTACATGTATGGTGTAGTGGAGCTTCCTTTTTTTTGTTTCTGAACTCGGAAAGGAGCTTAATGCTCATTTGTATTAATCAAAAGATTTTTAATTTGCAATGGTAAGTACCAAAACCAATCAAAGTATCTATTTCTTTAGATTGGAATCGGAATCCATTCCAGCCATGTCTTATCGGTTTTAACATCCTGGTAGAAGACATATTTCCTGGTTAATTGTTTGAATGATGGCAAGCAAGCAGTAACTCGTTTCTCTGCTACGTAACTGCGTATGTGTAGTATGCATAACTAAATCTACCGACACGACTGCGGTCTAAAAATTAATGCGTTTTGTATGGATAACGCGATCTTTAAAAGTGTGAAAAAGAAAATAATGAATATATCGCACGGTACAAAATGTGCCAATGCCTATTAAAGACGTATTATTATTTTTTAATTTATTTTTATTTTTAATAAGGATTTTCATGAATCTAATTTTGACTTAAAAATTGGAAGTTTTAGTAGTATTTTTCTGAAAACAATTAAGTAGAAACTTCTGGTTATGATTTTTTTAAGCTACCTCATATCGTAAGTATCGAGTTTGTTTAAAGAGATTTACATTTAAAATTAGGAAATTACGCTTAAAAAATTATTTTTTTTACAAAAAATTACCATTTTTCCTTGTTTCTTTAACTGCGTGGTGGTAGGGGCAGATTGCGATAAATTACTTTTATTTTGCCTGAACTTGTCAATATTTCCGCTATAGGCGGAGTTTGCAATATGTATTTCTCATAATATTTTACACTAGAAATAGAAATATATATATATATAAGAAATGGCGACAAAAATATCATACACCAAGAGAAGGTGCAAAAAGAAACAAGAAATCTGCGACTATTTGTGGTGGTAGGAACCTATATACTTTTAACCGTACGTTGTGTAATAATCAATGTAATATAATAACAAAATATGTTCATAAATTGCAACTTTATCCAATATATGGATCTAACGCTACTGGGCAGTTTTTGACAGCTTAAAACTTTTGACATGAAGATTTTTACCTTTGCTTTACCGCGTCTCTTCGTAATAAACTATTAAAATTGACGGTTTCAACGCATAAATTATGATAATGACGAATGGAAACAAAGCATAAACCAAAGAGTTTGAGTGACTATTTAAAAATAATAATATCAAAATTATTCTTGTTTACGACCACTCTACTTGGGAGAAACCTCTCAAGTCACGTCAATTCTTTTGGTAATAAAATATAATTAATAATGTGTTCAAATAATTGCTTGTTTTCACCTGAATTGTTTAATCCATTACTACTACATAACTCCGAGCCTTCGAACTGAGTTTAGGCTTAAATATTCCGTGATGTCAAAAAGGCTTTCCAAAAGGAATCATTTGTTTAAATTTTTAGTTACAATAATGATCGCTCTGCTTTTAATACAAGTTTTCCAAATTCATGCCACTCACACCTGCTTGACTTACCTGTTTCCCCAGTTAAATAGTAAATGGAATGAGTTTGTGCTCTACTTCTACAAATCCAGCCGAATTGAGAGTGAACACCTTCACCCAGATGTGTCTTTACTTCCAAGGCTTATCTCAATCCAAAACGCCACTGGCTTGAAACTGAAAAGAGATTATACCAGATTCTCCAACACGTTCAATGTGGTCATTAGTCCCTTAGAGTATAATAACGAATATTTTAGTTTGTATGATGCTGTGCGTTATTTTGGGGAAATTTTAGTTCCCTCGAGAACCATGTTTATCTACGTTTGGACAAAATTTCGTGTTCTGGACAATGCTGATATCCCGCGAAGAAATTTTATTCTTGCAAAATGGAGCCAATCCCTTCCAACATTTCCGGTGATAAAACTCATCCTTAAATGCGCCAGAAATTCTGCATCATTGACTATAATATGTTCGGAATATTGTTCAACTTCCTCAAAACTATTCACTAAATTTGTAGAATATTTGCAGTACAAAGATCTGTACAGCATTCATCATGAGATATATTCAAATGGGTATGGAAAACAAATTCTCGCGCTCATTCCAGACTTTTTTGGTTTTCTAAAGACGGCATCAAAAAATCAGCAAACTGTTTGCCTCAGTTTCAAAACCCGAATGAGCAACAAATGTCGATCAGATATAATGTCAGTTTTGGTTTTGGCGGGAGCACATAATATTACGTTTTCCTGGCACGAGTATTCACCAGAAATCGATGATAGATTTCAAGCTTCACACTCATATGAAGGTCCCGAGTTGGTTTTTACAAGCTTATCTTTCATTTCCAGAACATTGTACCGAACTGGTCAAATGCATTTTGCTAATTTTGACTCCAAAGCTGTAATATACTGTACCAAGAACAAACTTGAAGCAAACAAGTCGTTCGACTTTCAAATGTGGTATGAACCTTTCACTCAGGATACATGGCTTGTCCTTATAATTATACAATTTCTCACAGCTTGTATTTTCCTGCTACAATATAGAACTTTCTTAACCACTTTTCTGGAATTTATAAATTACGTTGGAAGTCTATTTGGACATGTTTCCCTGTCTAAAACTCGCTTCTTCATCCTGACTAGCTCGATGGCATTCCTTTTGGGCCAACTGTATTCAAACGGGCTAACCAGTATAATCACCGTGGTTCTGCAACCGAAAGGGTCGATCAATAATTTGAGAGAGCTGAAAGACCACGGCTTCAAAATCATTTTTCACAAACTTCATTCTAATGTCAGCCTTGAGGGGCAATACGGAGACGAGTTCAGATCGTATAATTTGTCAGTCAATGAATCATTTGAGGTATTTGACGATGTCAAGATATTACAAAATGATGCTCAGTTGTCATCGCTGACAAACACTGCCAAAGGGCTTAGTTTGTCGTATGATAGTTCAGCATCAGTATTTTATTTAGCGTATGCAAACAGCATAATGCGAAACTATCATTGTGGCAGATTTAATTGTTTTAAGTTGGAGCAAACCTTTGACAGAAGACAGTACTTTTGGTACACAAGAACGGAAAATCAATATTGGATGAAAATTTCTTTACAACGAATTGTGGCCTCAGGGTTATACTATAAATGGGATGAGTGGTCTTTTTGGTATACGATGCTTTTGGAAAAATTACTTGAACAGAAATTTAGGCCACCTCCAGATACCGTCGAAGTAACTAAATTATTGGCTATCGTAATTATTTTGTGCGCGTTAATGGGTATGACGATTTGTGTATTTTGTTTTGAAATTGCAATGTAGGCAAATAAGTTTTATTTCATTATTTAATTATAGCTCTTAGGAACTGCACAGACCTTAGAGTTGCACATGTTTAATTCTTTAATTGTTAGATTTAGTTCAAGCATTTCTCCAACAACGTTTTGGAGCAAGTGCGAACGTTATTTCATTTTCTAATCAAAAAGCAAACTTTTTCGGTCAATGTATTTTATTTCGTTTCTCCTTACTCAATCAGATTTTGATGACATTGCTTTTAAACATACTTTCACAATAAAGATTCATTAAATGAGTAATAAAGTATCATATTCTGCCACTTAAAATCAGGATTGGTATGCTTTACCATTTATGTACCTAATGAATTATGATAAATATATAGAATTAGTAGGAAGAAACTAATTGTATAAGCTTCTGTAAATCAAGCCACAGTCCCACTATTTTCAACCTAGTTTTTATTCACCTAACTGAGAAAGGTTACCTCTTTTAAAATATACTTAACGGAATATAAAGAATACAAAATAAGTTTTCATAGAAATTATCTACTTTTTAAAAAACTTAAAAAATGAAAAGTAGAATTAACTCGATGTGGTAATTTAGTAGTACACTATTATCAACGATTGCATTTTTTAAGCTGCTTAATTTATTATCAATGTAATTAAAACATGATGTTTGCATTATAACAAAAATAAAACTCCAGCATTGCAAACGACCACATCCACATGACCTGCCTTAATGCAAATTGTCTGATTGATGTGTTTTAGTAGTATCGGTGCTTGACGTACGTAATGTCAATGTTTTCTTATCAAAATCATGAATGACTTACTCTCCGCGCGTCAACATATGTCTGCTCCTATTGAAGATGCAGTCGCTCAGGAGGTTAATAAATGTCACTTAAAATTTAATAAGGAGTGATGCCACATAAATAACTACTCAACAGTCTGGCTTTAATGCTTAATATTATTGTAACAAATTGAGGTATAACAAATTTTTTTTAAAAAGCGTATAATATTTCATTTGAACTTAAATTGCTACATTAAAGATTAAAATAAATCCAAGAGTTTTTGGGAATAACTTGTAAATCTTTGACAGATTGAATGCAGAAATTATCGTTTCTGTATACGGTTAAAGTTGCATTTAATTCATGGATTAGTAAATCCTTCATTTCCACTCTTTATTCACATTTGGTTGAAGAGACGAGTAAAGTTTTGCTAATTGTAACCTCATTCGCACGCTAGTATAAATATTGCTAAATTGAAAGTGATAATGAACTGTTTGATATCTGAAGCATTCATTTCGTTATGTTCATTCATTTCAATTCCAACAACAGTTGACAGTTACAGAATTCATTTGAATAACAATTTGGTTAAACGAAGCATGAACAGCCTTACTACTCTCACTGGACTGTCATAGTCTAATTTATTATTTCATAGGCACACTAACTTCAGCCCGACCTGCTACAGAATTTTGGCTTTTAAATCATCATCGTCACATTTGCAAACAAAATAACATCACACGACTCCCATCACCACTGGTTTTAAAAGCTTAATCTTCAATTCGTTGACAAAGCAGACAACTTTACGTAACCTCTCAGACCAGATCCACCCTCTCGATTTCTCAAGTACAATAGTGAAGCAACCTTTATTTAGTTTGGTTCATCAGCATCATCAACTCTTGTCCTTGTTTATTTCATCCATTTGCTGTTTGGATGTTACAAAAATGTATAAGTTGTTCCATTTTCAAATAAGTAAAAGTAATTGGTTCTTTTAACCAGTTAAAGCAAGTCGAAATTTCGGACAACTTTTGAAGTGAGCTACAAACTTGTGTAGAATCGTAATAATTATAAAAATAATAGACTCACAATTACAGAAAGATTTGTCGCTTATTTTTGGGATTTACAAAAACCGTAAGAATTTAGAATTATCAATAAAGTCTTTATTTTTTTGGAATTAAAACATTGTTTAGATTCATTGAGATCTTTCACGATATTAACTGCACAATTATAGATCCGCAAAAGATCAAAAGTTGACACAATAACCATGCGGAACGAGAGGCCAATAGCTGGTTTACTCAATCCCATAACTTTTTGGGGTGGACTCACTATCTGTGTGGCATTATTCTTCACCACTCCAGTAAGCTCATCTGGACTCATTGATGAGATTGCCAACAACGAAATGTACGAGGTCTTTCTCAAAGTGAACGAAACTCTGGTTGAATTCCTCAATATAATTGAGAGATTGGAGTCGGCCAACAACACAACCCCTTTTAAGGCCGTTGATGAAAGCGCAGAAACAGTTTTACGCAAAGTAATTCAGGAATTTCCCATTCTCAAACAGCCCCTGAACATTCTCAAGGCAAGTGGAGTTGATTTCAATAGCGTTGACAAAGCTGGGAACTCTTCGCTCTTCATTACGTCGTCTTTTGCTACCTTGAAACGTTTTGGAATGAAATGGGATACCAGAAATAAAGATAGCGACACTTTTCTGCATGTCGCTGCGCTGCATGGTGACTTGGAAGCAGTTAACTTTCTCCTTTCAATGGGGAGCGATGTAAACGTTCAAAATTTGGATTGGCGAACGCCTTTACATCAAGCTATACTCTCAACCAATATCACAAATAATACGGTTGACATTGTTAGTAAACTTTTGAGTTCTGGTGCAAAAATTCACATTTTAGATAAGCAAGGAGAAACTGCCCTGCAACTGGCGAACAGGATGACTACCAAAAATTACGAAGTGAAAAATGTGATAGTGAACGTTTTAATGGACGCTTTCAATAAAAGATTGACAAACATTATCGGTGAACTTGAGCAGCTCAAGACTAATTTATCTGAAATTTCAGGGAAATTATTTGAGATTGTTGACAGTGAAGATTTGGACACAATCAAAACCGTTCTTTCTCATGTTGGAAATAGCTCAAAAGTCACTGAAATTTGGGACGAGGAAAACCACTCGTTGCTCCATGTTGCTATCAAGTGCCAAGATTACTCTGTTGTGGAATATTTATTAAACACCGTAGGATTCGCTAAAAATCTAAATGATCCCAAATTCAATACAAACTTAGTTCAACTCTGCATGGAAGGTATCAATGAGGTATGGCGAGCAGCATTTGAACAGAAATTTAAAATTCTACAGTTGCTATTTAGCATCCAGCCAGACCTGATTGAATCCACGGTCGTAGAAAGCAATCCATTTGTATACATGAGAGGAACACCTCTTCTTTATGCTGCGAAATGTGCATTTAGAAATAGGGGAAAAGTGGAGTTAATTCAAATATTGATTGATAACAAGGCAGACGTTAATGCTTCATCTTTTTACGATAACCAAACGGCTCTTCACTTGGCAGCTTATTATAACAACCCCTTAAAACCAACCCTCGTGCAAATCATGAAGATTCTGATTAAAAATCATGCGGATGCAAATGCCGTGGACCGTTGGGGCAATACGTTTTTACACTATGTCGCAAAACCATCAAGAGCGCGTCTGGTGGACAGTGCCACTCCAGCTGTGCTTCATGAAACGGTTGAGTATTTGGATTCAATTAACAATACGGATTCCTTCACCATTAGAAACGCAAGGGGAGAAACAGTTCTTTACAACGCAGTAGAGAGATTGGAAGTTCAGAATGAGACGCTGGAGATATTTCGCAGACGTGGCGTTGATTTTAATGCACTAAATGACCATCACCAATCCATTTTGTTTGAGTCACTTTCCAGGAGCAGGAATGGATCCCTTTCGCAGAATTTGATTGCATTTGGAGCTGATTGGCGACTAAGAGACGACAAACAAAATACGGTTCTCCATGTTGCTACGCTGTGGTACTTTGAATGCCGTTAAATATTCATTCAGCTTGGGGCTGATGTGGAATGCTCAGAATAGCGATGGAAATACACCACTGCACTCAGCTGAGGTTTTGTACCCTTCTCTATCTGCAAATTCGAATTTAGTGGATTGTGTGGAAGAACTTATTAAGCATGGAGCTGACGTAAACATTAGATCCAAATCTGGGCTTTTAGCCATAGACGTGGCTTATCAAAGTCTGCAGAGAAGATTTCAGTTCGTGAAAGTTACTGGTATTCAGCGTAAGTTGCTTCAATCGCCATCGAAATGCGTTCTCCACGTTGCTACCAATTTTGGAATGGTGGATGAGCTCAAATTAGTCATTCGTTTTGGGGCTGATGTCAATGCTGTGATTAATTCTTCTGGGGAAACTCCACTCCACTACGCGTTTTTAAACAGGGATGAAATTACTAAATTGGGGCTAGTGAGTGAGCTTGTAAATCATGGAGCTAATGGTAATATTCAAACCAAAGCAGGGGTCCCGAGAGACCTAGCTCAACAAAACTGGCTCAAGGGATAAATTGGAAGATGGAGTCATGGATTTACTTGAAAATATGGCAAATCGACCCAGTTTTAACACAGTGGACGTTTTAGAAAGCCAATTTAATGAGTCAGTTAAATTGAAAAACATTCTTGATGAACTTGATCAACTGAAAATAAGTCGGTCATTTAATAAAAGAATATTTCAAATTGTTCACACTGAACATTTACACATAATCAAACGTGTTCTTGACCACATTGGAAACAGCTCAGATGTCACAGCAATTTGGGATGAGGATCTCTACTCTCTGCTCCACGTTGCTGTGAATTACAGAGACTATTCAATCGTAGAATATTTACTAAACAGTCAAGGATTCGCTAGGAAACTAAGTGACGCTGAAATTAGCTCGGTCTTGCTTTCACTTTGTATGAAAAATATCGACACTGTATTGCCCCAAACGTTTGAACATAAATTTCGAATTCTCCAACTGCTCTTTAGCATCCACCAGATCTGATTGAAACCAGTTTTAGTACTTCGGATGCAAATGAAAACGGTGAGCTAGTACCTCTACTTTATTCCACCACAAGGAAATTTAGCAACGGTAAACAACTGGAGTTGATTCAAATGCTGATTGATAATAATGCGAACATTAACGCAAGAAATAGTGCTAACAAAACGGCACTTCATTTGGCAGCGAGTTATAATTTTTTAGAACCAACTCTCTTTCAAATGTTTCGCATTTTGATTGAAAACCAAGCGGATGTAAATGCTGTTGACATTTCGGGCAACACATTTCTCCACATTGTTGCTGACAAGTGTACTCCGGCTGTGCTACATGAAACGGTTGCGTATTTGGAATCTTTAAACAAAACTGAGTTATTCAACATTAAAAGCAGATACACAAACCAAACAGTTCTTTTCAGAGCCGTCATGCAAATGGACGTTTGGAATGAGACGCTGGAAATATTCCACAAGCACGGGGCTGATTTAAATGCAATTGATTGGGATGGCTATTCCATTTTGCTCGCGGCAATTGAGTTTGGGAGAAGTGGTTCAGTTCTTAAAATTTTGATTGAATTTGGAGCTGACTGGAGGTTAAAAACAAGCGGAGAAAATACAGCTCTCCATCTCGCTGCAAGAATGGGAATTTGGATGCGGTCAAGTTATTATTACATCTTGGGCTGATGTCAATGCTCTGAATAGTGATGGAAATACACCGTTTCAAGAAGCATTAAGGTATGATTGGGTGGTCAAAAGATTGGAAATAGTCAAAGAGCTATTAATTATGGGGCGGACTTCAACGTTAGATCCAAATCAGGTGAACTACCTTTTAGACATGGCTCAACGCTATTTGAATGAGTATACGCAGCGAATTTTGGAAAATGAAATCATTCAGATGTTTAAAGGCAAACAATATACTCTCTCCATTTGGCTGCCTTCGGGGTAACTTGGAAATGGTGAAGAAATTAATAAAACTTGGTCTGACGTAACGCAATTGGTTCAAATATGGAACACCGTTACTCTGCGTTTCGGAATAATGATGTTGATACTCAATTTGATTTGGTCAGCGAGCTTATTACTCATGGAGCTAATGGAAATATTCGAGCTGAATCAGGGGTTTTTCCAATTGACCTTGCTTATCAAAAAATGGAGCATGGAAAACTCGAGGATGGAATTATTGAGTTGCCTTTGAAAATATGAAAAACCCCAGATTCAGCTCGAATATTTCCATTAGCTCCATGAGTAATAAGCTCGCTGACCAAAATCCAATTGAGTATCAAATCATTATTCCGAAACGCAGAGTGCAACGGTGTCTCCATATTTGAACCAATTGCGTTTACGTCAGCCCCAAGTTTTATTAATTTCTTCACCATTTCCAAGTTACCCCGAAAGGCAGCCAAATGGAGAGGAGTATATTGTTTGCCTTTAAACATCTGAATGATTTCATTTTCCAAAATTCGCTGCGTATACTCATTCAAATAGCGTTGAGCCATGTCTAAAGGTAGTTTCCCTGATTTGGATCTAACGTTGAAGTCCGCCCCATAATTAATAAGCTCTTTGACTATTTCATCTTTTGACCACCCAATCATACCTTAATGCTTCTTGAAACGGTGTATTTCCATCACTATTCAGAGCATTGACATCAGCCCCAAGATGTAATAATAACTTGACCGCATCCAAATTCCCAATTCTTGCAGCGAGATGGAGAGCTGTATTTTCTCCGCTTGTTTTTAACCTCCAGTCAGCTCCAAATTCGATTAAAATTTCGAGAACTGAACCACTTCTCCCAAACTCAATTGCCGCGAGCAAAATGGAATAGCCATCCCAATCAATTGCATTGAAATCAGCCCCGTGCTTGTGGTATATTTCCAGCGTCTCATTCCAAACGTCCATTTGCATGACGGCTCTGAAAAGAACTGTTTGGTTTGTGAATCTGCTTTTAATGTTGAATAACTCAGTTTTGTTTAAAGATTCCAAATACGCAACCGTTTCATGTAGCACAGCTGGAGTACACTTGTCAGCAACAATGTGGAGAAATGTGTTGCCCGAAATGTCAACAGCATTTACATCCGCTTGGTTTTCAATCAAAATGCGAAACATTTGAAAGAGAGTTGGTTCTAAAAAATTATAGTTCGCTGCCAAGTGAAGTGCCGTTTTGTTAGCACTATTTCTTGCGTTAACGTTCGCTTTCTTTTTAATCAGCATTTGAATCAACTCCAGTTGTTTACCGTTGCTAAATTTCCTTGTGGTGGAATAAAGTAGAGGTACTAGCTCGCCATTTTCAAATGCGTCCAACATATAAAAACTGGTTTCAATCAGATCTGGCTGGATGCTAAAGAGCAGTTTGAGAATTCTTAATTTATGTTCAAACGTTTGGGGCAATACTGTGTGGATATTTTTCATACAAAATGAAAGCAAGGCCGAGCTAAATTCAGCGTCACTTAGTTTCCTAGCGAATCCTTGACTGTTTAGTAAATATTCTACGATTGAATAGTCTCTATAATTGACAGCAACGTGGAGCAGAGAGTAGAGATCCTCATCCCAAATCGCTGTGACATCTGAGCTGTTTCCAATGTGGTCAAGAACACGTTTGATTATGTGTAAATGTTCAGTGTGAACAATTTGAAATATTCTTTTATTAAATGAACGACTTGTTTTCAGCTGCTCAATTTCATCAAGAATGGTTTTCAATTTAATAGACTCATTAAATTGGCTTTCTAAAACTTCCACTGCGTTAAAACTGGGTCGATTTGCCATATTTTCAAGTAAATCCATTACCCCATCTTCCAATATATCCCATTGAGCCAGTTTTCGTTGAGCTAGGTCTCTCGGGAAATCCCCTGCTTTGGTTTGAATATTACCATTAGCTCCATGATTTACAAGCTCACTCACTAGCCCCAATTTGGTAATTTCATCCCTGTTTAAAAACGCGTAGTGGAGTGGAGTTTCCCCAGAAGAATTAATCACAGCATTGACATCAGCCCCAAAACGAATGCCTAATTTGAGCTCATCCACCATTCCAAAATTGGCAGCAACGTGGAGAACCGCATTTCGATGCGATTGAAGCAACTTACGCTGAATACCAGTAACTTTCACGAACTGAAATCTTCTCTGCAGACTTTGATAAGCCACGTCTATGGCTAAAAGCCCAGATTTGGATCTAATGTTTACGTCAGCTCCATGCTTAATAAGTTCTTCCACACAATCCACTAAATTCGAATTTGCAGATAGAGAAGGGTACAAAACGTCAGCCGCTGAGTGCAGTGGTGTATTTCCATCGCTATTCTGAGCACACATCAGCCCAAGCTGAATGAATATTTTAACGGCATTCAAAGTACCCACAGCGAGTAGCAACATGGAGAACCGTATTGTTTGTCGCTCGTTAGTCGCCAATCAGCTCCAAATGCAATCAAATTCTGCGAAAGGGATCCATTCCTGCTCCTGGAAAGTGACTCAAACAAAATGGATTGGTGATGGTTCATTATGCATTAAAATAAACGCCACGTCTGCGAAATATCTCCAGCGTCTCATTCTGAACTTCCAATCTCTCTACTGCGTTGTAAAGAACTGTTTCTCCCCTTGCGTTTCTAATGGTGAAGGAATCCGTATTGTTAATTAATCCAAATACTCAACCGTTTCATGAAGCACAGCTGGAGTGGCACTGTCCACCAGACCCGCTCTTGATGGTTTTGCGACATAGTGTAAAAACGTATTGCCCCAACGGTCCACGGCATTTGCATCCGCATGATTTTAATCAGAGAATCTTCATGATTTGCACGAGGGTTGGTTTTAAGGGTTGTTATAATAGCTGCCAAGTGAAGAGCCGTTTGGTTATCGTAAAAAGATGAAGCATTAACGTCTGCCTTGTTATCAATCATATTTGAATTAACTCCACTTTTCCCCTATTTCTAAATGCACATTTCGCAGCATAAAGAAGAGGTGTTCCTCTCATGTATACAAATGGATTGCTTTCTACGACCGTGGATTCAATCAGGTCTGGCTGGATGCTAAATAGCAACTGTAAATTTTAAATTTCTGTTCAAATGCTGCTCGCCATACCTCATTGATACCTTCCATGCAGAGTTGAACTAAGTTTGTATTGAATTTGGGATCATTTAGATTTTTAGCGAATCCTACGGTGTTTAATAAATATTCCACAACGGAGTAATCTTGGCACTTGATAGCAACATGGAGCAGCGAGGGGTTTTCCTCGTCCCAAATTTCAGTGACTTTTGAGCTATTTCCAAGATGAGCTAGGACGCTTTTGATAGTGTCCAAGTCTTCTGTTTGAACAATCTGAAATAATTTTCTTGAAATTTCAGATGAATTAGTCTTGAGCTGCTCAAGTTCACCGATAATGTTTGTCAATCTTTTATTGAAAAGCGTCCATTAAAACGTTCACTATCACATTTTTCACTTCGTAATTTGGTATCATCCTGTTCGCCAGTTGCAGGCAGTTTCTCCTTGCTTATCTAAAATGTGAATTTTTGCACCAGAACTCAAAAGTTTACTAACAATGTCAACCGTATATTTGTGATATTGGTTGAGAGTATAGCTTGATGTAAAGGCGTTCGCCAATCCAAATTTTGAACGTTTACATCGCCCCATTGAAAGGAGAAAGTTAACTGCTTCCAAGTCACCATGCAGCGCAGCGACATGCAGAAAAGTGTCGCTATCTTTATTTCTGGTATCCCATTTCATTCCAAACGTTTCAAGGTAGCAAAAGACGACGTAATGAAGAGGCGAAGAGTTCCCAGCTTTGTCAACGCTATTGAAATCAACTCCACTTGCCTGAGAATGTTCAGGGGCTGTTTGAGAATGGGAAATTCCTGAATTACTTTGCGTAAAACTGTTTCTGCGCTTTCATCAACGGCCTTAAAAGGGTTGTGTGTTTGGCCGACTCCAATCTCTCAATTATATTGAGGAATTCAACCAGAGTTTCGTTCACTTTGAGAAAGACCTCGTGCATTTCGTTTTTGGCAAACTCATCAAGTCCAGATGAGCTTGCTGGAGTGGTGAAGAATAATGCCACACAGATAGTGAGTCCACCCCAAAAAGTTATGGGATTGAGTAAACCAGCTATTGGCCTCTCGTTCGCGATGGTTATGTGTCAACTTTTGATCTTTTGCGGATCTATAATTGTGCAGTTAATATCGTGAAAGATCTCAATGAATCTAAACAATGTTTTAATTCCAAAAAAATAAGACTTATTGATAATTCTAAATTCTTACGGTTTTTGTAAATCCCAAAAATAAGCGACAAATCTTCTGTAATTGTGAGTCTATTATTTTTATAATTATTACGATTCTACACAAGTTTGTAGCTCACTTCAAAAGTTGTCCGAAATTTCGACTTGCTTTAACTGGTAAAAAACCAATTACTTTTACTTATTTGAAAATGGAACAACTTATACATTTTTGTAACATCCAAAACAGCAATGGATGAAATAAACAAGGACAAGAGTTGATGATGCTGATGAACCAAACTAAATAAAGGTTGCTTCACTATTGTACTTGAGAAATCGAGAGGTGGATCTGGTCTGAGAGGTTACGTAAAGTTGTCTGCTTTGTCAACGAATTTGAGATTAAGCTTTTAAAACCAGTTGGTGATGGGAGTCGTGTATGTATTTGTTTGCAAATG